>PVKN010003282.1:15904-38112 GCA_004027915.1 Capromys pilorides | reverse complement strand
AAAAACAAAAAATCACAAAGGACTCACACGGGCAACTGTACTTAAAGGATAACTAAAAAGGTAACGTTTTAATTACATAGTTCTGCTTTTAAATTATGGACCTCAGAAAGTTTTGGCAATTATGAACTAAGAACCCACTATGCGCTGGAGTATCAGACATTAGTGGAAATGGCAAGGAGAGGATCTAGACAAATAGCCCACTACGCTCTGTGGGAGGAGCCCAACTGTGATCAATTTATAGATACAAACGCTCTATAATTTGGATCAAATGATTAAACATGAGTCTTTCTTCACTTATTACTTCCTTGATATAATTAGAAAAGTATTATAATTCCTAAGATTGTTTTAGATTTAAAACAATAGGAGTGCAGCTTCTCTTAAAGAGTTCCTAATTTATAAACTTATTAGAATTATGTAACAAAATCAAGGCTCGGGAAAGAGCTCAGTAGAGTCAGCGCCTGCCTGACAGGCAAGTGCAGCGTCTTGAGTTCAATCCCTGATAAAGAAAAAACAAACAGAAACAAAAAAGAATTATACAACAAAAGCTAACTTGTTTTGACAAAAAAGTTTATCAACTGCTGTTCTGAAGGGAAGACTCGATATGTTTCATACAAAACCAGTCTTGTATTTTGCATCTAATTTTTCAGTGCACATAACATGCTTAGCAGTTTGGGGTAAGGGCGGGTGGGAGCAAGCAGAACGCTAGTGTTTCTCAATGAATCATCTCCAGTGCAAATTTCTGGGTAGGGGAAAATGGGTCAGCATCCACCTAAGACTGGAAAGCCTCCATTTAACTCTCCTCTCAGCAGCGATCCAAAAAGATCATGTTCATTTCAGAGAGGGGGTGAGCAGCAGGGAACACAGCTCCTGTGAGAAGACTGAAAATAGATCATATACTCAGTTTTGGAGAAAAACCCACTGCCTTAGGAAATACTGTAGATTTGCCAAAAATGAGGAAAATGTAGGATACAATGATGGCATTATTAGACAAATATTATACATATTTTATTTATTGGTTTATTTATTCTTGAGACAGGGTCTCACTATGCAGTTCAGGCTGACCTTGAGCTCAGTTTTGTAGCCCAAGCTGGTCTCGAACTCGCACTGATCCTCCTGCCTCAGCCTCCCAAGTGCTGGGATTACAGGCGTGCGCCACCACACCCGGCGACAAATCTATTTTTAAATGGTCAATTTAAAAAGGAATCTTTTGTGTAAAGATTGAGTAAATCATTTGACAAATCTTTCTAAACGGTGAGGTTTTCAAAGTGTGAAGTCTATGAAAATGTCAACACAAGGCACCTTAGGTTCTGAATGACTACAAATTTTAAAACTAGGAAAAAACAAAAGGTTCTGAAGTGGAAATGCACAGCCTCTGTGTGTCACCTGTTCACTTTCTCAGTGTCTCTCCCCTCTGCTGCCTAGTTACGCTGCGTGAGAGGCCCATCAGAGCCAGGAGGAGGACACCTTTGCGTTCACCTCATGGGGACCTACAACGGATGTTCGTGGCCATGTGGCCAATGTGGCAGCCACGAGGCACGCACAGCTGCTGCATACTTGATACACACTGGGTGCCATGTGCTGATACCGTGGTCACGCTGCGCGAAACGATCCACTGAGATGAGTTCTGCTTGCTTTTCACCATCTTCTTTAGGGATAGAGATGGCTGCTCCTCAAAGCTCGGAGAAGATGAAAAATTTTCTTTGGAATTTCAAACCAAAGGAAGAATTTAAAAATCGTGAAGTTGAAAATTAAAACTAAATTGCATTTCTCATTCAGCCCAATTGTAAATCTGAGTTATATTTCCCTGAATACACTTTTTAAAAAACAAAATCAACATAATTTATGAGACAGTATATGAATTAAATCAATTTCAGTTATAAATATTTGAAATTACAAGCACACTATAAATTACATGAAATAAAATTCAAGTACTAGAAGGGGGGTTGGGAATAGAGAGCAAAGTTACTAAAGGTGAATATATTGATAAGAACTGCACCATTTGGGCAATTTTATTTGAAAAAATTTTACTTGAGAAACTAAACTTCATACGAATAACTTCAAGAGCTAAGATTAAAATAAACAACAATCAACCCTGTCTCTAAATTCCTGAACATTCATCTTCCTCCTTGAAAAACAAAAGGATTTTCTCCCAGAACCAGGGCCAGCAGAGCCTGCCCCACGCAGAGCCGCAGCACAGGGGACGCCGGCTCTGCGTGGAGCTGCCGGGATGTGGACGCAGTGGCTGGCAGTGGTGTTCACACGCCTGACCCGCTGACCCTGGCTCCGGGACGTGGCACGGGTAACGGTGTGTGTACCTCGAGCTTCGCGTCCACCTTGAAGAGCACATCCAATGTACTGGCAGGAAATACAGAGTAGCAACAGAAAAGCGAGCAGCACAATTCCTGCGCACTGGACCAGGAAGGGAAGGGAAGGGAAGGGGTTAATCCCAAAGGCAATTTAAATAATGGTATTTTATTTTATATATAAATAAATGTTCTGAGAAATCTCAGAATTTAGTGCATTGTAAAAAATTAGTGCAGTTTTTTCCATTAAAGTTTTTAGCATTTGAGGACTAAGATAAATCTACCTCTGTTCATCTTCTCTCTCACTGTACATTAATTTTTTATACTGCTATGTATCAAATCAAAACGCTTCTACCTGGGTCTGTGAAAGTCAAGGTCAATGGATTTCATGTTCCATGACAAAACATGGCAACTATTTTTGGCAAACAAATTAGAAAAATATGAGATCATAGTTTAGAAACGAAGAGTTTGTTGATTTAAAGCATAGGCAATGCATAGGAAAAACTTTTCAAAGATGTATTTCAACAGAAATGTATCCTTCATGCAAGTGTTTTCTCAGCAGCTAACTTAAAAAAATATTTCAGCTTTATTGGGGACGGAGGTGGGCGGAGGACGAAGGCAGGTGCGGGCGGCCGCGGCTCTCCACGCGGGCGGGCGGCGGGCCTGGCAGGCGTCTTCTGCTTGCTCCTCTTCTGCCCAGGTCTCGGAAAGGAGACAGTGAAGAAACGCAGCTGCGGACGCCAGCTCAGACTTCAGCTCCGAGCTCCAGTACCCCAGTTTCAACTATAGTCACATATTTGTCGTCGATCTGGACCAGAAGCACTGCCTTGTCGATGTGGGACCGCGTCCCCGGGTCTCTGCTGCAAGGCACCCATCGGTGAATCACCTGGCAATTCAGAGCAGAGCAGGCAGTCAGTGGGGAGCCTGGGTGTCGCCCCCAGCTCCGGCCCCTCGGGAGCAGAGCAATTCTGCCTGGGAACCAAGCACAACCACACAGACCAGCTACAGCCAGGAGCCCAGGAGCCCAGGAGCCCAGGAGCTGAGCGAGTCAGGCCCGCATCACTGCACACGGGAAACTCACATGGCCTTCCATGCCCTCCCGAGGACACCACTCCTTCCAGCTGTTTCTTCCAGCTTTTAATCGGATGCCCTCATCAGGCCACTGCAGCTCTTTCCTTTTTGACAAGTTGATCCCATCCAGAATTTGACTAGGATCCACGATCTAAAGTGCAAGTAAGCAGGAATCATTCCAATTCATTTATTTCTTTGACAATGAAAAATAGAACCCCAGTTTTTTTTTTTTTTTTTTTTTTTTTTTGCCCAGGACTCCTTCTGTCTCAAGTTCTCCACTGTACATAACTACAGAACCACCACCCCATTTTATTCAACCAACTTGGCTACTGCGACAGATACAGGCTAACGATAAATAGGAAACAAGTATCACCACTACAAAAATGGCTCCATTTACCTCGTTTCAGGCTTGCAGAAACCTTTCCCTAGCATTCAAAAGTGCTCTAGTCTTCCGACTAACATAACGGTGTTCCTATGAGAGTCCTCAGTCAACAGATAAGAACGGAAGAGCAACAGAAGCAGCACACGAAGAACTCTTTCTTGCCTGCTCACCTGGACTCTGTAAATCACTTCCCCCTTCCTGGCATGCGCACTGCTGGCAGGACTCAAGGTGCCCCCTGGCTGGGCATCAGTGGCACCGTTCTGACTTCCCTCGGTCCCAAGAAAGCCCACGAGAGTGTGCTGCTTGCAAGCGGGGATGCTTTGGCTGGAGCTGCTGGAGGAGGGAAGGCCGTGCTGCACACAGGCTGCGCTCTGGCTGGAGGGCTCCATGGGGTTCACCATGGACAGGCGGGACTGGATGGACGACGGCAAGTTTCGCAGTGATATCTGGCTGGTGGAAGAGCGCCGACAAGGCACAAACCCCGTGGTGGACATCCGGAGGGAAGAATGCCGGCTGCTGTAGCAGTAGGAAGACTGGCTGGCTACGGAGGCGCGGGCCGGAGACTGTCTGACCAGGCTGGACTGCACCGAGTGCGCGCTGTGGCTGGTGCCTGCAGGAGCAAGGAGAGCGGCGCTTACTCCATGGGGAGCGAGTCACCCAGCGCGCTGCTGTGCTACGGGTCTTAACCCTGCCCTTCAGCAGCCACTTGTTAATTTCATAAAACTTGGTGTCTATACTCAAAATCTTTACAATCATTAAAAGTAAAAAAATCAGAGATCTGTTCTCTTGTGCGATTTTTATAATGTATTCTTATTTCTTAAAGTTGAAAAAGAAAATCGTACTCTGGCATAGGGTAAGAAAGGCAAATCATTTTCAGCAGATATTAAGACATATGGGTGAAATAAATCCTAAAACATCTCTCACAAAAATATTTTAGAAGAATAACTTCAGTACATCAGAAATGAGGTATCTTATGGAAACGAGACAGAAATTTCTAAAGAAATGCGGCACGACCTCACTTGCATGTGGAATCTGAAAAGGCTGAGCTCACAGAGCAAAGAGTAAACAGTGGCTGCCAGAAGAGGGGAGAAGAGAAGCAAGACCATGACGCGGTCACAGGCCACGCCGGCCCCACGGGGCAGGAGAGCGAGGCTCAGAGCTCTCCCACTGCAGGGCACAGTGACTATGGGGCAGGCCGCGCCTGGCACCCCAAGTGTGCTCACAGTGGCTGTCAGGTGGGCGGGTGCGACATGTTCCATCAAGTGGTGTGCAGGGCAGGGTGCGCTCAGATACACGAGTAGCCTGGCTTCACCATTTCAGTGGGTTCAGATACCAAAGTGGCATGCTCTATACCAAAAATATGTATAATTTTTGCTTATTAATTAGAATAACTGCTAAGGACCTTCATATGGCAAGTTTTATTATTATTTTTGTCTTTTTTGAGACAGGGTCTTCTTAAGCAGTTCAGGCTGGCCTTGAGCTCACATCAATCCTCCTGCCTCAGCCTCCCACGTGCTGGGACTACAGGCATGTGCCACCACACCGGGCTCATACTGCAAGTTTTATAGTTACAATTTTTCAAAGTACAATCCTACCTTTCTGTCTCCTCCAATGATGAACTACACCCCTACAAAGAAGAGCCACAGCCGTTTCACTACTGCCACTGAATGTGACTATCAGGGACACCGATGAGCAGGTTCTTGTGTCCCTTTTCAAGCAGCTTTTGGGGATTCTCTTTTTTCTGACTAAGAGAGTAATGTGAAACTATCTGGATATAATGATTAATTATATTGAAAACTTAGCTACATATACTTTATACCTGAAAATAAAAAGCTAATCAGTGCAAATGTATATTTTAAAAGGAACATTAAAAATTTCTGATTTTTATTCATTCTAGAAAGAACATCTTAAACGTTTATTGCAGAATCTGTTTATACAGAATCTGAACTCCAATCTCCTCGGCACTGTTCCTTACGTGTATGTAAACGTGTTAAAGCTGAGGCTGGCCCTGGGGGAGAGATGCTGAAGACTCAGCGTGACTCCGAGCAGGCGCGGGGAGGCAGCACTGGGACCCGACAAGCCGAGCTCGGAAGGATGGGGGTCCCCTGGCAGAGGCGCCCCAGCAAGTGAGCCTTCACGGCCTTGGCATGGAGGGAGTGTTCCTTGGATAGGATTCTTAAAAAAGCACCGCGAGTGTTCTACCCTAAATGACTTCCCATCGTGAGAGGTAAGTCACTCTGCCACTGCACAGCAATACAAGGGTGAGTGACAGCACGGGCTGGCGAGCACAGCTGCGGAACAGAAGACCGACACACTGCTCCCACAGGAGCACAGACAAACCAGTGAGCAGAAGCAAGCACGAGAACAGGCACGAAACTAGAACGAGCCTTTTGGAAAGAAAACGGGTAAAAATCGCTAAAAACTTGCAATTTGGGGTGTCAGAGAAACGCAAATTAAAATAATAAAATTAAAAACCGCTCCACCAATTAGGCCCTAGCATGAACCTTTAATCCCACATCCTAGGAGACTATGGCAGAAAAGCAAGGTGAGGCCCAGCCTAGGCGATTTACTAACTTATCAAGACTCTCTTTCAAATTAAATAAAAGGGCTGGGTACATGCATGTGTGGGGGGCAGAGTTCAATCCCCAGTATGGAAAACCCACCAAGAAACCACCCTCCCACATACGCAGCACACACACGTGGGGTCTCCTGACCTCCTCAGGGGACAGGGAGCACAGGGAGCGTCTGACGCCCCTCAGAGCTGGGGACAGACTGACGATGCAGCAGACCCCCAGGGTCTGACTGCTCGGGGCATCGACTACGGAGGAAGCTTTCTGGAAAGACTTTTGGCATGAGATGTGATCAGGTGTCTTCAGGTGGTATGGCTGTAGACAGACCTGCGATTAGGCAGGAAGTTATTCTTTTTATAAAAATTATTTATTTACTTATTTACTTGGCACAGGGTCTCTATGCAGCTTAGATTCAAAGTGATCTTCCTGCCTCAGCCTCCCCAGCACTGGGATTACAGGTGTGTGCCACCACACCCAGGTTCAGGGCACTGCTTGGCATGCCCACGGTTCCAGAACAAGCACGGCACGTGGTACAGGGCATCAAACTCAGGACCCTGCACTTGCCAGGCAGGTGCTTAGACCACCCCACTATCTCCCCAGTCCTACAGTATTCTTGAAAGTTTTCTCCTACTGATTTTCAGTCCTTAGCCATCAAAACAGTGATTATAAAGACATACAAATATTATTACATTATCTCAGAAAAAAACAAGTCATTATCCATTAAGAAGTTAAATAAAAATATAATTACATATTAGCCTTTAAATTATATTTTCAAAGAATTCTTAGTATTTTGAAAATCTTTTGATAAAATATCAAGTCAGTATGTACACTGGAACTGTATATACATGTGAATGATTAACCTAAACAAGGAGGTATCACACCCGAGAGTTGAGAAAACCACCCACACGTCCAGGCAGGCCTGCACACTCCTCTTTCCACACGCACCGCACACGGGCCTGTGCTTCTTTACCTAGTGCTGGAGGGTAGGAAGAGACAGGCGGGTGGAGTCCCACGCCTGATCCCGGCCCAGGATTTCCAGTGCTGCCCTGGGACGCGCTGCCGTGGGGATCACTGGCAGTTGTGGCATTGTTACCAGGACAGGAAGTTCCGCCTCCAGCGTCGGAATCCTCGATGTTGCCCCCACTATTACAGCCAGCTCCACAACCTTTCCTCAGCCTAGAACAAACACCAGGCGAGAAGGATTATGGCGCGATTACTTCAAAACAGGTTATTCTTTTCTTAATCATTCTGAGCTGTTACACACTGATGTCCGCTCTCGAAAGCCCTGCTGGTATAAGCAACATAAAGAAGTCTTTTTTCAAAAACTGGCCTAAGGTCTGACCCACTGTGCACTCACTGCTTCCTGTCTCCCCAGAGAACCCACTGGATGGACTCCATCGTCTATCATGCACGGTGATGAAAACCAGCAGAAAACACAGCTGTAAATGGAATTCTTGCCAGTGTCTACTCAGTGACTCTGAAGGGCGCAGCCCCTGACGGCCTGACTCACAGCCGCTGCCCTCCGGCACGCTTCAAGAGGCCTTCCCTGTCTTTAAAAAAAAAAATCAAAACACGGTAACAGGAAGGTAGCAATGGTTAACATATATTGTTATTTTTAAATTAATTACTCAGAGCACAAGATGACAGGCATTTAATTGCTCACACAATGTTAGCACACACCTCTCCTTTCCACGTCTCTCTTGTTTTTCCGGTGTGTGGTACGGGGTCTCACCACACAGCTCAGGCTTGGAGCGGTCCTTCTGCGGCAGCCTCCCCAGCAGGCAACAAGCAGTTCTGGGTGGCCACACCTGTCTCGTTTTGGCACTGAAAACCCTGTGCTCCAAGAAAGCTGTCAGCCTTATTTTTCTTAAGGAGAAAGAGTTGAACTCTGGCCAGGTTTAGTCTAACACAACAGGCATTTTTTGGGCAAAGAACATGGCTCTGACACTGCCCTAGCTTATATTATTGCTGTTCTGACAGAAACTGATGTTAAGATGGAAGGACTTACTCTTGAAGCACTGAGGAAAGATTAACAGCATTCAATTAAAAGTTCACTGCTTTAATCACCAGCTCCTATTTTGCTTAAGCTCTGCTACTTCAGAATCTGAACGCAGTGTTCCGCAACTTGCCTTACCATATACCAAATGGCAACGTTCCCAGACCTTGCGGTACAGTTTACTGGACAAGAAGCAGAGAAGAGGCCCACATGTAAGCATGCGTGCATGCATGCGCCAAGACCCTAAGAGCTGAGACCTGGGTGCCGCCTGGGCCAGGGCACAGGCAGGGGAGGCGTTGCACAAGCAGAGCACGCCCTGCTGCTGGCACAGAGGGTGAAGAGGCAAAAAGCAATCAACTTGCAACTTTCATGTGTTTTTCTCTTCATCTGCCCTGTCTGATTGGCTCACATATTCTTATACGGGCTATGACTCTACACCAGAGTCAGAAAATTAAAAAAAAAAAAAAAAAAAAAAAAAAAAAGAAAAGAAAATTGTGCAAGGTTCTATTAAATACTAGGAACAATGTCTCTTTCCTTTTTTTCTTTTTTTAAAGTAGGATCTATGAGGGTCAGCTAAATAGCTCAGCAGATTAAAGTGCCTGCGAGCAGGCACAAGGGGCGGGGGTTCAATCTCCCAGCCTGCCGTGCCTGCCCTGCCCCCGGGGGCACACCGAGATGACTATTGAGACTGGGCGCGGTAGTCTCAATTGAGCCTATAATCCCAGCTCTGAGGAGGCTGTAAACAGGCGGATCACTACCAGTCCGGATCACTACCAGTCCGACCTAGTTGTGAGACCCTGAGCACCCTGTAGACTCTTCCCCTAAAGTACAAAAACAAAAACAAAAAAACAAACAAAAAAATAGGATCTATGTATTGCAGGCTGCACTTGAACTACGTACTTGTACTACATAGCCTCCCATGCTGCCTCAGCCTCCCGAGTGAGTGCCAGGAATGCAGGTTTGTGCCACCACACCTGGCTCTAAAGCAATGGTTCTTTTTTTTGTATTTTATGCAGGGTCTCACTATGAAGCTTGGACACATTGTGATCTTCCTGTTTGCAGCCTCTTCAGTGCTGGGATTACATGCGTGTGCCACCATGTCTGGACTTGGTCACTGGCTCAGCATGCCTGGGGGTGGGGCTAGCATGGCATGCGATGCCAGGATTGAACCCCAGGCCCTACGCTTGCTAAGCAGGCACTTAGTCCACTGTGCTATCTCACGGCCCTAGAACAATGGTAGTTTTGTTTTGTTTTGCGCAGGGTCTCACTCACAGCTCACCTGTAGTGATTCTCCTGATTTCTGCCTCCCTAGTGCTGGATTACAGGTGTGTGTCACCATGCCCAGAATCCATTGCTGGCTCAGCCCACCCAGGGGTGGGGCCGGTGCAGCATGCAGTGCCAGGGGTTGGACCCCGGTCCCTGCACTTACCTAAGCAACCGCTTAGTCCGCTGAGCTATACCGTTGGCCATAGAGCAATGGTTCTTAATTGGAGTCATACACTGCATTTATCTCATGAGATTTAAAAGACAAAGATGCTCAGGCTCTGCTTTCTCAAGTTCAGGCTTATATCGTGCCATGGCACCTAAACTTTTCGACAAGCTACACCGGCAAGCCAATACACACCACATAAAGATAAAGAGGGTTGGGACATACGCCACTGGAAAGCACGGAGCCATGCCTTACCTATGCCAGGTCGACACTACAAAGTTTCGGATATTTCCCAAGCTGATAGGTCCTCCAAGAATTTCTTTAAGCTGTTCATGGCTGTCAGAGTAAGAAGTTGTCAGGGGAGAGACGAAGATCGGGTAGCCGATGGGCTGATCACAAGATGAGTTGATCATGTTTCGCAGCGCCTGCTTTGCATTCTGGATGCTGCCCCGCTCTGGGTTACGGTTCCGCAGAAAGACAAGCTCCTGCTGTTGACCGGCCCAGAGACCACGGACACACTCCTTGTTCACCTGGAAGCCAAGGCACACGAAAACCAGTGAAGGGGCCAGAATATAATGGAGAAAAAGAAGAACAGGAAGAAAAGTGATGCAGAGGACAGTGTGATAACCTGCTGTTACAACCACGAGTAGATAACATCGGAATAGGAAGTGACCACCGGGCCTTTACTGTTAGGGAACTGCTAAGGCATAAGCACCTGTGGAGCCCTACTCTGTCTTATAAAATACCACGTGAAAGAAGCAGCACACATTTCAAAGAAAGAACGCTAGCGCTTCTTTGGGGGATTGACTGAAAGATGGAGATAAAATCCATCGTTATAAAGCATCAAAAGAACAGGAACTAAGCTTCCTACAGCTCTGAGGTACTTGGGTACAAACACCTCCAAGGAAAAGTCAGCGCGAATCACTTAGTTAGCTTCTAATCGCCATGAAGCATAGACCATGCCGTTAGTTTGTAACCTAGGACCTGCACACATAATAGATGAAAGGCCTGGCACACAATGGCTAAGAGCTGTGAACATTAGAGGGAGGAAGAATTTTAAGGCTTATAGCACCCAAGAAAATGGGCGAACACAAAGAACACAGTAAAACACTGAGTAAATACGTAAACTACGCATCATGAACAATAAATGCTAAGGCAGTATGGTCAGGGTTTTTGTAAAAAGTTTCAATCACTGTAAAACTTTGAATCAAGTTATCCAACTTTTTAAAACAACCACAAATAAGTGACTACAAAGCTCACCTTAATGACCCTGAAGCTCAGGTAGCGCCTATTGAGCATAATGATCTTGTACTCGTTGGTGCCGTCATCCATGACGTGCCGCAGGGCCAGCAAGGAGGGGGAGTTGGCGAGGACGGCGCTCCGCCAGGCAGGGTCCCCTTCGTGGGCTATCACAAGGTTCTTCTCGTGTGAGACAATGGCTTCGTAGAGCACAGTGGGGTCCTCATACTCATCTGGAGAGGTGAAATGATCCTACACGGATAAATATAAAAACAGACGCACATATTTTATAGGAAAGTAAAATCTGACTTTTAGGATAATACCTATCAACATATTAGCATTATTTGGAATATAGTTATGGTCTTAATTATAACTGGGTTAGGAACTGCTACACCACTTCTGTGAATCCAACCATCTCTTCTAAATTATTTATTTAGTTATTTATACTTTAATTTGGTTTCCTTTCTGTGGTCCCAGTGACTGAGCTCAGGCCCTCCACTTGCCAGGCAGCACTTACTCTACTGAGCTACCTCCCGGCTATCTTTTTATTCCAAGTTTTAGACAAGTATCATTTCTAGTTCCAATTTACTGCCTTTCCTCTGCCAAGGTGATTTTTACCGTCTTTAGTCATCTTTTTTCCCAATCAGTTATTTCATTATTATTAGTTAAGACTAGAAATCATATCTGCATCTTGTACTCTGAACAACTACAACAAAGATAACAATATGCAATGTATTAATTACTGCAAAAAGAAAAAGAAAAAAGAAAAAAATAAGACCTAAAAAGGTGTCAATATGGTGTCTATTTTTCCCGCAGGCTCTTCTCACAGAAAGAAATGTCTCCAGAGAAGTTCTGATACACGATTTCCCCCCAGTCTCTAGTTAAGATTCGGTTAAAGCTTTGACCTCTCTGTAGAGTCAGTCTTCCCTGAAGAGCCTTTTGGTCTTAACAACTCACTCATTCCATAAATGCTCCTTAGCTACCATGGGCACGATTTTGCTGCAGGTAGCATGGGTGAAACAGGAGTATATAAAATACATTTTTCTTTTACAAACTACAAACCATAGAGGTGAAACATCAAAACAGTTGTAACACAAAACTGAATTTCTAAAATGGCATGATATTAAGAAAATACAGTACAAATACTGGCTGCCTTCACATTTACAATTAAGAAGCTGATACATTTCCATATCCAAGCAGTATATACATCTCCAAAAGAAGAGAAGCGAATGACGCTTTATAATGTACATTTGCAGCGTATCCTTTTACTCAGACAAGAACTCCGTCGAGGAGGTCAAGATAAAGCCCGCACTTTATATCATCTCAATACTGACGTTCAAAGATGTTGACTGGCTCCCTAGGTGTTACGGTTTATGTCTAGTTGTCCCCGCAAAGCCTCATGCAATCATGGGGTGAGGACTTCTAGAGTTTGAGACTTGAGTCATGATCCACTGGGATTGTGTGTTTTAGTACGGCTGGGATTATGGGTGTGGCCTAAGGCAGATAGGCTGAGGCAGAGAGCCTGAATGTGATATAAAGAGAGACACAGAGACAGATGCTGGCTGTTGCTCTCTGCGCTCTGGTTGGTCGGTTGCCTCTGCCTCCATTTTGTTGCTGTTCTGCCGCCATGAACTGGATGCCCTCTGCCCTGTTCCGCTCAGCCTTGGGCCAGCCAAATATGACTGAAACCTCCAGCAACTGTGAGCTAAATAAACCTTTCCTTCCTTCATTTTGAGGGTTGGGTATTTGTCCCAGCAACGAGTAAAAAGTAACTAAGACACTAGGCTTACCAAGCTGGTACATGGTAGCACCACAACTTCAGCATTGCTTCTAATACTCCCTCGCAAAATTCACCAGTGCACTCCCTTCGATTAACGCCCTGGACTCTGGATCTGCTTCCGTAAGAGCTGGTCTAGCAGACAGCCCTAACCTGACACTGCCAGGCAGTTTCAGACTCCTGAACACACAAAGGCACTCCTGACCCTCCTGTCAGCACCGAGCTGGTGCTTCCCTGCACCAGCACGCTATCTGATGCCACAGGATGTTCTTTCCTGTACCACCCGTCCCACCAGGGAAGGAGTGTAATTTGTGCTTGGTATTAATAATTATTTGAGCGAAAAATACAAGTCCAGATACTGGCCATATCATATTATGAAGAAAATGGACAAACCTGAAAATCATTAGGTATGTGAAAAGTAGCGAACATTTAATCCTATTCAACTATTTCTTCTCATGGGACTTAAAAATGTGAAAAATCTTGAAGTTTCTTTAAAAAACTATCTGAGCGCATTCATTATCTTTTTCTAATACACTGAATTTTGTCTTAAAACTTTTAATAACATGAACAGTTTGATCTCAAATGAAGATCTCCTCCACTGTCTTCAAAACAGTACTCCACTTTTCAGGTTTTCAAATGACCTATCACTTATTAGCAATGCTCTTAAAGAACACAGGATGCTAGCATAACTCTAACACTGAAGGGTGCAGCAAAGTCGCGAGCAGTGATTCTCTTTTTAATCTGTGACAAAAGATTCAATCGTATTTGGGCATAGCAAATCCATTTTCCACCTGACCTCTGACAGTTGGAGTTAAGGATGACTAGACATGCCAGGACTTCATTTCACAGTAGGCTGTCTGTCTGTCTCTCTTTTTAATGTATCTGGTACAGGGTCTGCAGGGTCCCACTACACAGATGTGGTAATTCTCCCAAGCGCTGGGAATACAGGCGCATGCCACCATGCCTAGTCTTAGTTGCCCGCTCAGTGCGCCCCATAGGGGCAGGACTGGCATGGCACACTGGGGACTGAACGCAGTCCCTGCATCTGCCTGTATTTTTTTTTTTTTTTTAAATAGGATCTCAGGACACAGCCCAGCCTGGCCTTGGAGCGATCCTCCTGCATCAGCCTCTTCAGCTGAGATTACAGGTGTGCACCACCATGCCTGGCTCACAATATATTCTTGAAATAATCTAGGGTTCTGGAATTGCACTGTGGCTTTCATTTTAATTGTATTACCCTGCTAGAATTATTTAATTAAGGCTTTATCTGTCCTAACCTATTATTTTATGTAACACAGGAGGAAAGATGCACAGAGTGGTAACAGCAATGCGTACACCACTCCTCAGGTATTAGCTGCTCTGCACTGGAGTTTGCAGGCACTTGTTCAGGGAGAGGCCTGAGCCATAATCACAGGCAGGGGTCAAAGGCCTCATTTTTCAGCTAGGTACTGCTTAAGTTCATATCCAGACTGCTTACTCTCTAATAAGTTCAAGTTCATATCCAGACTGCTTACTCTCTCAAACAAGTTCTGGTTTTTAAGGTTTACTGTATTGTTCAAAATCCTGTCTGTCTGTCTGTCTGTCTGTCTGTCTGTCTGTCTGTCTGTCTGTCTGTCTAGCTACCTATCTATCTGGTACAGGTCTCATTATGCAACTTGGACTTGTAGTGGATTCCTGTCTTAGTTACTTTTTCCTCATCACTGGGACAAGATACCCAACACCCAAAATTAAGAAAGGAAAAGTTAGCTCACAGTTAGTGGAAGTTTCAGTCCATATTCACCTATCTCTGAGGCAGAGTGGCACATGGCAGATGCAGCTGTTCATGGCAGTGGAATACAGCGAGGAACAAAAGGAGGAGCAGCAGCTGTGGCAGCCAGCAGGCCTTTCTCCCTCCTTACATTTCTATGCAGACCACTTGCCCCAGGGTGGGTGTAAGCATGAACTCTAGAAGCTGACCCAGGACTGCATGAAACACTGGGGGGACAACTAAACACACAGCTTTATAGCTTCTAAAAACATAAAGCAGTCCTCAAATGAAGTACCAGATGAAAAAAGCCCATGTTCTTACCTGATGAAGCTTAATGGACATGCGAATTCCAGGGACGACTACTTTTCTCAGCAGCTCCATGTCAGCAAAGATCCATTCATCTCGGATTGAAGAGATACGAAAGTCTCCTTTGAACAGGGCGTGCAATCCATAGAGGAACGACTCTAAATTACTGTGAAGATTGGGGATAAAAGTTCACACTGCTGGCAACTTCCTAATTCTCACACATTCGGATATTTAGGTCAGAAAATTCATTTCACATTTAGAGTATCAAGACCCAATACATAACTACATTAACCATTTGACTGCTAAGGAGCGCTATCGCGCTCTTCCATAATGCGAAGAGTGCGATAGCAGCAGCCAAACGGTTAATAAAAATATGAATGTACTGGGCAATGACTACAAATGAAAAACAAAAGCAGGTGAATGTTAGGGAAAATATACATTATAGGTGGGAGATGGATCAAACTCTTTATGGTGATATTATTATAAAATGTCTTATATACACCTTATTTTATTTTTTGAATTTTTATTTAAAAAAAAAAAAACACCAAAATGCTTCACGAATTTCTGTGCCACCCTTGCACAAGGGCCACACTAATCTCTGTATTATTCCAAGTTTAGTTTATGTGCTACTGAATCGAGCACTCACGTGTGAACACTAAAAGCCAGTTCTACTGACTAGTTAATACAACTCAACCATGTTCAGCAAAAAGAACTACAAAAATAAAATGAACGGAGACACTGGCAATAAAGTAATGAAGCCTCTCTTAAAATACATTTCACAGCGCCAGCCAGATGGCTCAGCGGATTAAAGTGCCAGCTTAGGCAGATGCAGGGGCCTGGGTTTGATCCCCGCCTGCTGTGCCTGCCCTGCCCCTGGAGCACGCTGAGACAGTGATTGAGACTGGGCGTGGTGGTGTGGCCTGTAACCCCAACACTTGGGAGGCTGAAAAACAGAAAGGATCACAAGTTTGATCTGTGTAGTGAGACCCTATGCACCCTGTACTAAATATAAAAAACATACTACACGGCTAGAGAAGATAGCTCAGTGGTCTAAGTGCCTGGCTGGTAAGTACAAAGACCCGGGTTTGATCTCCAGTACCACATGTTGTGCTGGCCCTGGAACCCAAGGTGTGCCGTACTGGTCACAGAAACCAGGCATGGTGGTATACGTCTATGATCCCAGTACTGGGGAGGCTGACACAGAAGAATCACTAGTCTGAGCTGTGTAGCCAGACCTTGTACCAGACAGACAGACAGACAGACAGACAGACAGACAGACAGACAGACAGACACATTTTTTAAAAAATTAAAACACATTTCGGGTCCAAGGATGTAGCTCAGCAGCAAAGTGCCTGCCTGGCATGGGCAAGGTCCTGAGTTTGATCCCCGATACCACAAAATAAAAACAACAAAAACCACATTTCACACTTGGATCATCTAGCTTTCTATACTCTTTCTGAAAAGCAGAAATGCTTGTTACCTGGACATGTGGTGGGACGCAGTTCCCAAAGCTCTCCGTCCCAGAACACAGAGTCCGTAACACAGAGTTACCAGGGATGAATCTTTGTCCACATCCAGCGGCTTTAAAAAAAACAAACAACAGCTATCAGGAATCTATGCACACATTCAGGAAATCAGGAGGTAATCAACAAATTGGGAGGAGGAAAAAGAACTCAGTGCACACTGAGAGAAGGAAAGGGTGGCTCTTTCCTGTGTGTTAAGAGTGCCATGGAAGAAGAGCAAGCAGCCACTTTGCAGTCCTTTGGGGAGGGCCTGCGGCTGGCCGGGACAGTTCTCTACGGCTCCAAGCATCATTCTGGGGAGAGATCATTCTGGGGCTGGCGATTCAGAGAGCAGAAGGCACCCCTGAAACAGGTGGGATCATCTTGTTCAAAGAAAAACTAAAATTGAAAATGAAAACCTAGAGCAGATGGGAGCATATACAGCTGGAAAAATGCTACTCAGAGTTTTCTTCCAAAAGGATTATAATGAACAGAGCACGATGAGGCTGAGCTCTCTCAAGAGACTGGGGCAAGCCTCCTGAGTGCACGCCAGCAGCCAGGAGGGCTTCCTCGCTCTACGTCCATTACTGCCACGGCACAGCAATAACCTCTAAGGGAAGGGTCCTCGAGGGTAGGTACACGATGTCCTGCTCTGAGGGAGCAGTGAGCACCAGGAACATCTAAGCCCGGGAAGGGACGTCAGAATATGACCACGCCTCATGCCCCACCAAAAAGAGTGCAAGGGTTTGAGAACAGTATCCAAAGCTTTTTAAGTATACTTCTTTCATGAAAAAATAAAATTACTTATAATACATTTAAAAGAAAGTAGTTAAACTTCTCTTTTGTTGATCTTACGTTAAGCCTCTTAGGTTATTTTATTCTACTTGCCGTTACTTCTATAAAACTATGCTATCCCTATCAGTGCATGCTGCACATCTAGTATAAAAGGTCAAAAGAAATACGCACAGGAGGAACAAGAATCGCCCCTCCCCGCCTCATGGCAGGTGCCCTACAGTCCATGAAAAGCGAGGACTAAGCCAGCTCTGGGCGCTGAGATGACCAGGGCATAGGCCCCAACCAGGACAAAAGCCCTGGGGCCACGGCGCCAAGCAGACAGATGCTACTGATTCAAATACCCACGGCTGTTATTGGAAAAGCAAGCCTGGCAGTAGAAGCAGCTCTGCTCACAGACCCCGGCACTGCGGCTGGTGCACAGTCTGCGGCGATGCTTCCAGAGTCACAGGAAGGAAGGAAGCAAGAGCTGCGAAAGTCTGTCACTGATTACAAGGCAAGCTGCTCTGACGTGTGGATGGAGATACGCCTGAATTTAGACCATCCAGGAGGACTCATATTCTACATCCCCAGCCCGAACTTGATGAATTAGAATGTTCAGGTAAGGCCCAAGAGACATCTGTACAAGTCTAGGTCATTTTTTAGTTATACTAACATTGAAGATCTAGATAAACAGTAAACATAGCAGCCAGGAGCAGTTACTACGTTTAAATCAATTAATATTAACAAATCCAAAGTTTGATTCCTTGGGCTAGTGAGATGGCTCAGTGGTCTAAAGTGCCTGCATCGGAAAGTTTAGGCCACCACAGGGACCACACGCCCAGGGCAGGCTGAGCTGGCCATAACACAAATAAATAAATGAGGTTTAACAAAATAAAATAAATGTTTAAAAAAACAACAACAACCAAGTTTAATTCCTTGAACTTGGGCACATTTCAAGTGCTTACTGCCAGGCGTGACATCTGACAGCACAGGGCATTTCCACCATCACAGAAAGCTGTAATAGATAACACTGGTCTAGACTTTGTATTTGGGACAAAGATGCTCAAGCATCCTCAAGTTTGGTAGGAAGCCTTTAAGAAGGACTAGATTTTAGCTGGGTGTGGTAGACCACAGGATTGTAATCCCAGCACTCAGGAACTCAGGAGGCTGAGGCAGGGAGATCCTTGTGATTTTGAGACCAGCCTAGGCTACCAACTAAGTTCAAGGTCAGCCTGAACTACAGAGAAAGACTCTGTGACAGTAATATGATTCAAATTGTTGTATACACATTTTCATGCACAGGACCGAGAATTACTGTCTAAGCAGTGAGATCAGAGCTAAAAGAACTGAGAAGGGGCCTCTTTCCTTACTCTGTTTTGGTAGCGTTAATCTCACACAATAGTAATGACCAAATCAGGTTCTCTAACCTAGAAGACCAGAATCTGCTCAGGAAAAAATGACCTCAGGATATCTAAAAAGGAATATTCTCTCCAGCATCAGAAACATCTGGACTCAAAGTGCTGCAAACGAAGTAAACCAATCTTACCTTGGCTCTACGGGAAGAGCAGTACTCTATCCAGTTGAGGTAAATCACACAGAAACTCTCCCTGGATATACCCGCCAGCCGGTGGTCATAGTCCTCATCAATGTTGGGGTTAAATGTGGGGTCTACATCAACATAGTTCCGATCCGCACACACACGGAGGCCTTCCTGCATTGTCTCGTTAGCTAGCCACTCTTCTAACTTAGAGGAGGTTGTAACATAATAAATGATGCCCTAACGTGGAGAAGAATTCAGGTTAAAGCACGACTTGAATAAATTCCAACTCCTCAGCGAAGTAAGTACCAACTTCACAGACAACTCAAAATACTTCATTTTGCCTCAATATTCTACACATATATTTTAAGAATGTTATAATATACCTTAGGACTTTTTGAATGAAAAATCACTTTAACATTTTAAAATCACAACATTAAATTAGCAAGGCAACTTATATCCTATTGATTTTAGTGCTTCTGAATTTAGGATACTGTAAGAGAAGGAAATTTACTGTACTGAATTAATTTTCAATTTTTTTAAAAAAATGTATTTGGTACAGGGTTTCATTATGCAGCTCAGACTCGTAGTGATCTTCCTGCTTTGGCCTCCCCACTGCTGGGATTATAGGTGTGCACCACCATACCCAGACTCGGTGGCTGGCTCAGTGTGCCAGGGGCAGGGCTGGCACAACATGTGGGACCGGGAATCAAGCCCTGCACTTGCTTATGCAGGGGCTTAGTTCCAGTGAGCTCTCTCTCCAGCCCTGAAAAACTTCTATAGAAAGTTATGAAAACCATCTGGTATACCTACAACAAGTTACAGAAATATAACTAATCACAAAGAAATGGAAATATGTACACGTAGAACTGTAGATAGAAAATGACACACAGATTTTTAAAAAATGTAAAACCAATCTTACTAGCTTCTGGAGGCTGAGTTTAAAAAGCAGTGAAGGGAAGGCTCAGACACAGTGGTAATTAGAGGTGGCCCCATAAGCATGGAAACTTCAGATGAGGGTCATTAGAGCTTACCACACGCTTCCTCTTATAAATGCTGGCTTTGTCTACAAGTCTCCAAATCACTACTGTGCTGGTTTCCATAAGACCCTTAGCAAATGTGAAATATTTTGTGTAGTACATAATTAATGAGAGGTTTGGCCTTTGACCAGAGGTCTTGGGAAGTAATCTACAAGCTTCTGAAATGCCCTGCCTGATAAGAGAAACTTGACGCAGCCAGGGCCTACGGTACCAAGCCCAAGAGACCTGGGTTTCCTCATGGGCTGCACGCTGGTCAGGATGCAGGACACCGAACTCCTTCTGGGAGCTTGGGCAGTACTCTGTGAATACTGCCACATCACGATGCTCGCAGAAATAGGCATCTCCAGAATTTCACTCAGAGAGGACCTGTGGCAGCTCCTTACCATGACGCTAGCCACTACTCTTGGCCAAGTTTAATCTGTGCCCTTCCAGTATAATGACAGGGATATAATGTGAGCATAATGGCTTTGCAAAGCTCCGTTAGTCCTACCAACAAATTCCTAAAACTATGGATGGTTCTGGGGACCCCAAAGTTACAGCTGGACCTAGAGATGAGAGAGATCCTGAACTCTGATTCAGTCTGCAAAGCAGCAGCTGACAGTAGAGGCCCGGGAGCCAGACATTTCTCACTTTTTTAAATCCCAAACTTCACTTAGTATTTAGAGAATCTTTAGCAAATAAGCTTCTGAAACTCAGGCGCTTATTTGTCAAACAGGGAAGTAACACTTCTTTAGAGAATGAAGATACACACAGCTGTGCGTGCATGCATTTGAATATTCCTTAGCACAGTGGCTAAACGTTAAAGCCACAAAAGCCAGCTATTATCATGAATAAACAATGGAACAAGCTCCACTGAAGAAACTGCAAGACTTTTATATATACATTTTTGCTAACTTTTCTGCATACTAGAGAATTTCAATCATCACTTAGAAACAAAGCATATGTTCAAAAGCGCGTGCATGCGCGTGTGCACTTGCGCGTGCATCTTTCTTAAGAAATGCCTACGTCACCCAAAGGAGTAAGTGCGCACGTGCCCTTACCTTGACGTAGTAGGTGGTGAGTACTTTCCGAAGATCAAACACCTGGAGCATAGAAGCCGCACTGTTATCAGTGATGCTGTAACCTTCCAGAATATACTTAGTAACTATCACTTCCCAGGCCAGCCAGCGCTGGCTAAAGGCAGCGTTAAATGAAAGCACGTGAGGGATATGGCCAGGTTCACAGCAGCAGAATCCTTCATCCTCTTCTACACCTTCCGTAATTGCTTCCACTTCCCGTTGCTGACAGTAAGTACCTTACAAAAAGCAAGACAAAGACCATCACAAAGAGTAAGACAGAAAATGGGAAAAATCAATGCCTCTAGGGCACAGATTTAGGGATAAACCGGACACGCTGAATGGCAGTGTGACTGCTCTGCCTCAGAATATGCACCAACAAATGGGGACCAACTCCAGAAACTGGGCTGGCTGTGTGTTCCGCTGCTGCAGAACCACACGGTACATTCGCACAGCCAAGTGCTACGAATCTGTGCTGTAACTTACTTAATTTTTACAAAATTCATTAAGTTGACTGGTACATTTCAGGTATACATAACGATCACATTCATCATGGGGAATTTGCACCTGTACATGATATACCTTGATTTTTCCCCGATTCCTCTATCCTCCCTCCAACCCCCCCCCCCATATATATGCTTACTATAGTGTATCCATACATATGTGCACCACGCTTGAGGGAAGCTGCACATGCGCACAACGCACCCTGACTTCCCTTTGACTCCTCCCCCCTCCATTTTTGAGTCCTTCCTTTTGTTCTGTACATGCTGACAGTGAACGACGATTGTGGTCCTCGAATGGAGCTGGTGCATGCACACAACACACTCCCTTTATCCATCCTTTACTCCTCCATGCCCTCCCATTCCCCATCTCTTGATCCCTCTCTCCTTTGAGAAAGAGCTGTCTTCCTATTTCCTATCATCTACCTTTTATTTTGCCTTTCATTTTCCTGTGTGTCATATAAGAGAAACCATGTGACTTGCAGATTTCCAAGTGGGTTTACAATTGCACTCATATAAATGAAGGCCTAAGGAGTAAAGGTATATCTCAAGATTTAATTAAAAAAAAACACAAGTGGAGTAAGAACAGAACCATGCAGACACAAAAATATACAGATCCACATAAAAATTGTAATACGAGCTCCAGTACCAGTATCATGTCCATGCTTCAAGTAGAAATGTTATGCACATATAATTTGGAAAAGTTCACTGTAACTTTTCTTTTTTAATTTTAAAGAGAGAAAAAAAAAGCTCAATAGAAATGACACTGAATTTGAAAACAAGATGATAGGAAATTAACAATGGCTATTATAGCGCATATTATTATCTTCAAAGTATGGGGCTGGAGAGAGAGCACAGTGGTCTAAAGCACCTGCTTAGGCAACTGCAGGGACTGAGATTTGATTCCTGGCACCACGCGCTGTGCCAGCCCCACCTGCAGGACAGGCTGAGCTGGCCATATCAGAGAGAGAGAGGGGGGG
>PVKN010003282.1:0-15804 GCA_004027915.1 Capromys pilorides | reverse complement strand
TACTTGTTGATGTAATTTTTTTTTGTTATTTTAGGAAAGGGTCTACTGGGCCTCGCCATGTAGGTGGGACCTGTGATCTGCCTGTGTTCAGCCTCCCAAGTGCGCCCAGTCTGAGTCGCTGTGGCGCCCCCTGCGGCCAGCACGGCAGCTGGGGACTGAACCTGGCCGTATGTCTGCCCAAGCACGCTCTTTGGTCCACTGCGCTCTTGGCCGACCTGATGTGATTTTAATCAGGCACTGGGTCTCACTGTCCTGCACTAGCACAGGACTCTCTGACATTTCTATTACACATGGCACTTGTCAGACAGGCCTCGGATGCACTAGTGTAGAGTGAGAATCAAGCAATCAAGTGCTAGGCGAACGTCTTTTCCATTAATGTCAACTTTTACTTTGTTCTAAGGTCTTTCTGCCATTTAATTTACAAGTTCCTTACATTATGCAAAGGCTATAAAGCAATTATCTTAATTATATATAGGTACATATTTAGGTTGTATTGCTTGTGTGTGACAGCTTCTTTTTCAAGGGAATATATACACTATGTACAATTTTTTTTGAGACAGTCTTGCTATGCAATTCAGGCTGGCCTTGAACTCACTACATAGTCCAGGCTGGCTGTGAATGTGCACGGCTTCTCCTGCCTTAGCCTCCCCAGTGCTGGGACTCCAGGTGTGCACCACCCTACCCAGCTAGATGACATACATGCAATGACCACTGACCAGAGAGAAATAAATGGCAGCAGTGATACAATGAAAGACAAAGCTGAAGAGTTGAATCTGGTCGAGCTAAAGAGCTATACTGTTTAGCAGTCTAGACTTCCTAACAATTTTATTATTCCCTTTTCTTGCTTAATTACATTGGGTAATATTTCTATGGCAACAAGAAAAATTCTTGTCTTGAACCTCCCACTCATAGGAACATATAGTGGTTAACTATTATACTATAAAATTCTCGCTACAGATATACATATGCTTACATATTTCTCAATATAGTGTATGCAATGTTACAAATTATCTATTGAAGGAAATAAAAAGTAACCAAGTGTCTTCTGGTATCCTGAGATAACCATACTGTTTTCTCCTATGACCTATCAAATAGAATTAATTCTGCTATTTGCTTCCTAATACTTAAATTCAAAAATTAAACAGTTGAATTTGTGCAGGGTACTTTTTAAAAAGCACTGCTACATTCTCTTTAGAACTGAAGAATTCTGCATGTACAATTTTAAGTGAAATTCAACTAGTTTTCCTTTTCTCTTATGCATTTGGTACAGGGCCTCACTATGCAGTTTGGACTCGTGATCTTCCTGTTTTCAGCCTCCCTGGTGCTGGGATTACAGGCATGCACCACCGCGCCCAGTCTTGGTGGCCAGCCCAGTGTGCGAGGGAAACTGTAACAATTATTCTTTAAGAAGTTTTTAAATCCCCTAACTGTAAAGGTTCGATTTTACTACTCCTGACTTTCACAGGAGTCCACTTCCTAAGACCAAAGGTGAGCAAGCATCCCACCTCTGAACTCGAGCCCCCGCAGCTGGAAAGTCACCAGGCCATTGCCGAGCTCGATCAGGTGCACCAGCGCGTTGAGGTAGTCAGAGGCCAGGATGAAGCAGTCTCCCGTGCTGTAGTTGCCCCATCGTCCCAGCATCAAGTCTCCACACAGGCTGTGCTGTAGGGATCTGGTTAAATGTTCATAAAAGATGGAATTCAGATTGTTGTCATCTGATCCTGCAGAAAGGGAGCAAAACAAAAAATATCAGGACCCTAAATTCCACCTTACATCACTCTTACGATGATAAATATGATTATTAAAATATTAAAACTCCCAGTTAGGCTCGTATTTACTTGGTAAGAAAGATAAAATTGTTTTATCTACCTCAGTGGTAGACTGCTTGCCTAACCTTTACAAAGCACGGAATTCAATCCCGAGCACTACAAAAAGGAAGGACAGGAAGAAGGAAGAAGAGGAGGAGGGGAGAGAACAAGAGGGGAGAGGAAGGGAGAGGGGGAGAGCCAAAAAGATGAAACAGGATCATGAGTAGGAGTTCAAAATTGAGAGTTACAAGTAACAAAACCTCCCTGATGGTCTTCATGTGTGTTACATTTCCGATTAGATGAAATCTAAGGATATTTCCACCTTTGTAACAGTAATTTCTGATTTATTGCCTATTATTGTTATCTCGTGAAGTATGCCTTGTAAGTAAAGCCATTCAAGAGAGAGAAGATAAAAGACTTCAGAGAATAAAGTAAGTGAGTAAAATAATACAAGATTTGAATAAGTAAAGGAATCTAAAACAAGGGCTGGGGAAGATAGCTCCGTCGCACAAGTGCCTGCCTGGCAAGTGCGAGGTCGTGAGTTCAAACTCCAGTCCTGCCAAAAAAAAAAAAAAAGGAATCCAAAACAAAGAAAAATTAATTAAAAAAAAAAAGAATATCAAGATAGCTGATATTAAATAGAAATAAACCAAATAAACAGATATAGTAATAAAGAACTTAAAACATTAGTTATTAGGGTTATCAAGTAAGTTCAGCATTAGCATAAAACATGATTCAATACAGGACCAAATTTAACAGTAACCTATCCAAAGCAATAACCTGTAAATGTACCCTAAGAACAGTATTACGGAATGGCAAAAGCCCAAGCTTAGCAATCACTTCAAACCGAGACTAACAAAATATTAAGACTGGGAGGGAACCCAGATGAGATGCTACTGAGTGACTGCGTCTACTTCTACGTCTGCTCATCAGACAAGGGCAGTGATTGCCACACAGGAAGGGGCAGTGGCGACCCAAGACTCAGCCTCTCGCAGGCTCACGCGGAGCTTCCAAGGTGCCTTCCCACGGTAACAGGCACTGCACTCACGTACCTGCTCTCCTTACTCCAATTCTTAGTTCGGTTTGCAAGATGGCATTCCACATGTAAGGGTTCTCACAATACTGAAGGCATTTACGAGCCAGATCGATACGAATGTTCTAGTCTATTTGTAACGTTCCTTTTGGTAAGTTGATATACTAAGAGTTCTGACTGGCATACCAACTATAACTTTTATGCTTAAGGCAGTGAGATTTACTTTCTCTGTTTCAGATTACTATTGAAGCAGGCTGATAAAATGTTTCCAAATGACAAAGCTAAAACCTAGACTTCAGGGCCAGAGATACAGCTCAGCAGCATAAGCGCCTGCCTGGCAAGTACAAGGTTCAGAGTTCCATCCCTGGTACTGCAAAAAAAAAAAAAAAGAAAAGAAAACCCAGACTTCAGATAATGGTACCACCACCAAACTGCCACCCACGGAAGCCCTGTCTCGGGTGTTTGTTTGCCCTTTCCACCCAGATGACATCTTTTCATGCAAAAGATTAAATAAATTAGTACTTAAATATTTAGGGAGAGGTGTAAGCAAATACGTGACTGAAACATGTTCCAGTCTGACTGTACCCTTCAACACATATCAACAGCTCTACTTGAAATGTTTTCTACTTTTTACCTTATGTAAGAAAAATCTTTGAATAACATTTTGTATTTCGATAAACATTTTTAAAATATATTTTATAAATGGCTATATATATTAGGGCATACTCTGATTTACATATTTTTGCTAAAGTAAAACAAAATAAAGGACAAGATATATAGTTTTTTTGGTTTTGTTTTTGCTTTGGCACTGGGGATTAAACTCAGGACCTTGTGCTTGCCAGGCAGGCACTTAGCCACTGAGCTAGTTCTCTGACCTCGGTTTATAGTCTTTAAAATGATTATTTGGAACTCACAAAGGATTTCTAACAAATTAGGAATAAAGATATATAGAATATATAAGATATATTCCTTACGTTAGGCTCCTTGCTCATAAATATATTACCTGGATTTCTATCAAGTTGAGAAGCCAATCTGGTATTTGAATGATCCACTCGTTTTGTGCTAAAGAAGAAAAAAAAAAAAAACAAAAACATTTTTAGCAACTTTAGAAACTACACAGTATAGCTGAAATAAACTAACCTGTTTAGGCAATCTCTGGGAACTCCATGAGTAGGGCATTCTTCGGTACACAACTCTAAGGATAAAGACGTCTTGTACCCCCCACCTTCCCATGAGCACAGCTGCGGCCGCCGCCCCCTTGAGCGTCACCCCACGCAGTGTGAAGGCGACGTCTATGACTGCGCCACAACAGAAACTGCTCAGGATGAAACCACGTGGACTTGGTAGGTGCGGCTCTCAGAAATCCGCCGTGCACGAACCACGGCTCTGCAGGGCAGGCGCGCTTATCAACGCCCAGAGGTGCTCGGGCTTCCCGAGCAAGTCCAGGAGGCGGTCCACAGACACAGCGTGTTGAGAGCACACTGGCTGTCGCTGGCCCGCTCTGACTGCATCACCAAGTTGCACTGGTGGTGCAGAAGCAAAGGTGAAACTGGTGCCTGAGGAGCACTGGTGATGGCGACTCCGAGCGGCGCGGCCCTTCACTGCCAGACAGGCACAGGGGCAGTTCACCCACTCTAAAAGGTCTCTTAGAGACCTAAAAATAATTATTTTTATTAAATCTCAACGTCTTATTTCAGGACTTTTCAATGTTCTGCATGGCAAGGTGAGAAACTACACAGAAAGCCCTGAGGCTGGGCCTGGCTGTGCTGGGTAAGAGCGCCGTGCGCTGCTGAGCTGCTGAGCTCCCGCGGGAACTGCGAGTCGAGCCCGCAGCTTGCTTTCTTGGGACACTATCTGCACCTGATGAAGAAAGGGCAAAGGGACTTGGACGTGTTACTGCAAAAAAAATAACACGATGCATCTGTATTTCAATGAAAACAACTGAAAGTAGCTGTGGACAGCGACAGAGTCAAGCAAAATCAGAATCTGAGCAAACTTACACCTACTGCTGTGAGCTGGGTAGCTTCCCAACCATTTTGAGGTTGATGGTGACACTAATTGAAACATTTTTAAAACATTGCACAATTAAATGTGCCAGTATTTGGAAAATGTGTTGTTCAGTAAAGCAGTAATTCTCAAATGAACACTGAACAATGTAATAGAATCACGCATGAGTAAAAGATCTACTCAAAGTATAAACAGGTGAAACAGTTTCAAAAGTTCCCAAGTACAGGCTAAATTCTACACCATGATTAACTTCTAATAAAATACTATTTGAGTTTTAGTTAGGATAGGAAAATATCCCAAGCTGCCTTAAAAGTCTATTAAAATACTTCCTTTTAAGGGCCAGCCAGATAGCTTAGTGGACTAAAGCCCCTGTATCGCAGAGCGCAGTGGCCAGTGTTCAAACCCTGGCATACCATTCCAGCCCCGCCCGAGGGTATACAGAGACAGTGACTGAGACTGGGCATGGTGGCACATGCCTATAATTCCAGTACTTGAGAGGCTGAAAACAGGAGGATCACTGTGAGTCTCATCTACATAGTGAAATGCTGTAGAACCTATCCTAAATATATAAAAAGAAAAAAAACTTTGTAAAACTATCACGTGAGGCCAACGTTTCTTCATATATTTTAAGAAAAATAACACTCTGCAACAGATTGAATGCAGGAGATGACAGAATCCATTTGTCTTTTAATAAAACAGACATTAAGAGATTTGAAAAACCAAAAGCAATGGTACTCCTCAGTAATGCTTTGGTAGGTGAACAAATGTATTTAGCTTTCTTTCCATATATTCTGCGTTTTCTTTTTTTTTTTTTTTTTTGCATTTACTACAGGGTCCACAGGGTTTCACTACACAGATCAGACTGGTGGTGATTCTCCTGTCTTCAGCCTTCCAAGCTCTGAGATTACAGGTGTGCACCACCATGCCCAGTCTCAATCATTGGCTCAGTGTGCCTGGGGAGGGGCCCGCACAACATGCCTGGGATCAAACCCTGGTCCCTATGTCTGCCTAAGCAGGCACTTTAATTCACTGACCTATCTGGCCAGCCCTATATTCTGCTTTTTTAAAAAAAGAAATGTTATTTATGCCAATATGGAAAAGATATACTTTTATTATTTGAAAAATAAACATTTTTTAAAATCTTAAGTTTTTTCTAGAATGTTATTGGCAAATACGTGTATATCTTAAAATTGGCATTTTCAATAATTTTTAGGAGTGTAAGGGGATTATGAGACCAAAAATTTAGGAACTACTACCACAGACCAATACTCTGGAGTGTAAGTTGGTAGAGAACAGGTATAAATACTGCTGAAATTCACCAAAATGCAAAATATCATGCAGTTCTACATAAAGGAACAGAATAAAATTTTGAAATCCAACAAACTAGTTCACAGTTTTCCTGGAGTAAATGTGTCAATGTACAAAATATAGAGAAATGCAGTGATAGAGAAGGCCAGTGAGACTGACCTACTGTGCGCTCCTTCCAAATCGGTCTATTAATGCATATTTAAATGTTCATGTTCTATACTCAGCACTTCCCCTTTATGAATATAGGAAATGAAATCTGGAAAGACTACATAGAAAGATGGCTTAACAAACATTAGACTAAGCAGCCTAAAAAACCTAAGTGCAAACAGAGAAAACATGCAGAAAGACGGTCATTAAAAACTTTGCTTTATGAAAAAGGGGTAACGTGAGTTTACCTCTAGAAGTAGCCGCGTGTAGCTAAGAACACTAATTTGAATAGTGATAAGGATATAACATGGCACACCACAAATATTCAGGGTATGACAATGCGGAATGATTCTTTAAAATCACCGAAAGAAAAGAGCGATAATTAGAACTGTTTTTCAAAATCTTTTGAGTAAAAAGGTAAGAAATTAAAGAGTAATTTTCCTCTAACTTTCCTATCTTATATAATTTTCAAATTTTAAAAATATTCACAAATTTCTGCCAGGTATGGTGGTGACTGCCTATAATCCCAGCACTTGGGAGGCTGAGGCAGGAGGACTGCCATGAATTCAAGGTTAGCCTGAACTACTTAGCAAGGCCCTGTCTCCAAAACAAGGCCCTATCTAAAAAAAAAAAAAAAAAAAAAAAAAAAGAAAAGAAAAGAAAAAGAGGAAGAGTAGGAAAACGTATAACTTTCTTCGTCTGCGTGTATTTGAACTACGCGTCGCCTGCAGCAGTGGCGCTGCCAGTGTCCTCAGGTCTGCACTCTACTCACTTGTAGTCTCTCTCCCAGAACTTCACAGGCCGAACGTATGAAGTGATAAATATCGCACTTCCCAGGAAGGGGTTTAATGGGGTGGAGAAGAATGCAGACACGGCAGCCTGAATAAACAGCATGGCTGAATCTGGGGGAAACTGGCTAAGGAGCTCAACATTGATCTGAACACACACGTTAGAAAACACAAAGGAAGAAAAATCTCACAGAACGTTTACGCTACAGCAATCGGAGCAGTGAGGAGAACCCGCCGAGGCACGCATCACGCCAGCGGTTGGCCACCACCAAGTTAGAGAACGAATACCACTGGGGAGTACTTTAAGAAACAGGTGCCCGGTGGGCAGGTGGCACATTAACTGTAATGCCAGAGCTTGGGAGGCTGAGGCAGGAGGATCACAAGCTCAAGGCCAACTTAGAATTTAGCAAGACCTTGTTTCAAAATTGAAAATAAAAAAGGACTGGAGATGTAGCTCAGTGCAAAGATCACGGGCTCAATTCCTAGACCCACAAACCAAATAAAAATGTAAATTAGTACTACTTATTCCTCATTCAGATGATTTTTGGGGAACAGATATTAAATAAGGTATTCAATCTAAATCAGGATAACCACAGACTCAAAAGAGTATGTCTTTGTAATACGTTTTACAGTAACCTATATTGCATGTCTGTGAAAGGACACCTCTGCAAACCAACTTCTCATCAAGGATGTAACTGTCTGCTCTCACAAAACAGTGGAAGGATACGGGGCACTGCAAAGGGCTGAGCAAACGCGTGGAAAGCAGAGCCCCATGTGATCTGCCACGGAGCGATGTAGGTGTACACGAACTGCAGCTTGGAGAGGAGTTCCCAGAGCTGCAGAAGAAAGGACAGGCCATCAGCGAACACCAGCAGACAACTCAATAGAAAACACCTTCAAAGTTTATTTTCTTCCTAGTGGGAGATGGCATAAAAATAATGTGCCATTTGTGTAATAAAGTTTCATGAATTGTCAACATATTGAACTTATTTTTAACTAAAGACACTACCTTTAAGCAAAACAGGTAGCTGACTTGTGGATTTGGGCTTTATGCATTTAAAGCTTTATGCCCTCTATTAGTCAGCCACATTATTACTACTACGAGTAAAACAAAACTATCTACAAAGCTTAACTAGCACACGCATTCATTGTATCCCAAGGTCCGTTTTCCTCAAGTTTTAGTGGTCTACAAACAAAGCATGTCTCAGATGTCAAAGGGTGTGAGCACAGCAGCTCAAACAGAGCTGCCACGGCCGGGCTGCAGGGCGCTTAGCTGTGCGCACTCCCAGCAGGCATCTGTGCGTAACTCCAATGGTGCCAATGAAGCACAACACGCGTTTCAATCTCAATGAATGCTGGATTCACCACCACCGCTGAACTGCTCTTCTACACTAAAACAGAGAGGCTGCGGCTGTCTGCACGTTAGGAAATAGAATTTTAAATCTAAGCATTTAAGTTTATGAGAAATTGCATGCTTCCTCGATACACAAAAATTCCCTGATTAACTAACATTCAGGCTTCCTCTGGTTAATAACCATGTTCACAAGAATAAGTGATAAGAAAGCATTTAAATGAGTGGCTGAACAAATATAATATTGAAATGTTTTAGACAGTTTTCAGCAGAATACTGGACTTGACTGTCCCTAAAACCTCGCTGAGATGAATGGCTTTCCACTTTCACTGCCCTGTCCTGCGACAGACAGACACCCGCCATATCTGAACCACTGCCTTAATCACACGCTGCTCTCCACCCACGCAGTCAGCTCGGCCTTCCCCAGTTCTGCCCCGGGGTGGCTGACCAGCCCAGCTGGCCTGACCTGACTTCTGGTGCACATGGTAGCTGCTCACTTGCTTTGGCTCTGTCACCTATCAGAGGGGACAGTATACGTCAGAGTCCTGTGTATGTGCTCAGTGCTGACATGAAATCTAATTAGGATTTAAGTCACAATCTGGCTGTACAACCTACTTCACTCAGAAAGGTAATGTGGTTCAGCAAATTCATCTTTGCATCAAGAGGCACAAGACCCAGGTCTGACCATCTTGCTTTCAAAGGGAATTAGAACACTTAAAAGCGTTCTATGAACTTCAGGATGTTCTGTCAGGCTCACTTCCAGTTGCTCTCACATGGCTTTACTGTCTGTACGTAGCTAATTAGGTGCAAGTCCACTGGAACTTGCTCCCTCCATTTATCTATCAGCCCAGAGCTCAATTCAACTATTACAACTTCTATTTTTAAATTTTTTCAAAGCCACACTGTCTTTCAGAGATTTTATAAACTTAAAAATATACTTTTCCAACTTTCCTATTCAGCATGCTTATATCTTTTTAGCTCTCACAAAGAACATACTGCATCTTTTATGAATTATAGCATTGAGTAAGGATTCTAATATGCTCGAAAATAACTGGTTGACTAAAGAGGTACACTACTAAAACAATAATGTATCAAATGAAATACAACAAGCATAATCTTTACTTAGCAGTATATGAGAGACAGGTTTTGCAGACAGAAATATTATTTTCAGTGATACATTACCTTGTTGAACAGTATGGACATGAAAAAGAGATCCAACAGCATAGTCTCTGAAAAAGCTTGATAGTCAAATTTGAAAAAAAGCACAGTAAAGATGACGGTGACGTACTGATACGTAGGGCTGCTGAAAGAGGACCGCAGCAACTTTAAGCCAGCAATGGTGATCATTAAAGCACCTAATCTGTAACAGAAGGAAGCGCAACTCATCACCTCATGGCCAAGACCAATGCAGTCTGCTGACTAGAAAAAGCACTTCATTTACTGCCCTTACAACCTAAAGGTCAAATGTAAGCTTCTAAGTATTTATATAGCTAAGCAAATCACATCCTGACTGGATCTGATGAGTACAAGTCTCTTGTAACAGCATGTATTATAATTTTTATACTCCATACAAATAAACATGTTTTAGGAACAACTAGTATTGTGACAGTGGTGTTTGGTTCTCTAGTTTCTCAACATTTCTATCACTTTCATGCTAACTGCTCTTAACACATGGCAAACATATTTAACATTTATCCACAACACGCACTTGTTAGGTAGTCTATGGAATGACAACATAGGCGACTGACCTATTCTGACACACACACAAATGGCCATCCCCCAAACACGCTATCTAATATTAAAGCTAACCTTTCTTTTTTTTTTTTTCAATTTTATTTATTTATTTGTTTGCTTGTTGTGTTTGTTTGTTTGTTTATTTTATTTATTTTGTGGCCAGCTCAGCCTGCCCTGGTGGTGGGGCTGGTGCAGCATGTGGTGCCGGGGATCGAACCGCAGTCCCTGCAGTTGCCAGAGCTTTCCTAAGCAGGCGCTTTAGACCACTGAACCATCTCGCCGGCCCCAAGCTAACCTTTCTTGATAATGTCTTCTCATAATGTTGGTAGTGACTTGAAAAGCCACATGGGTGTTCAAAAGGGGAAGTCAAAATAATATTTTGCTTGAAAATTTTAAATTTCTTGGTATGCCTTACAGCACAAAGGCCCTCAATGGCTGATTACATGGAGCCTGACCAATGCCCAGGGAACAGCCACCCCGGGAGCCGCCGCACTCACTCCGCGTCCAGCTTCTTTGGACTGGCAATGGTCTCTGCACTGCCACTGAGCTCGTTGAGGACGACCAGAGGGTAGATGACGTTCTTCTCCACAAAAAGCAGCCACACGTGGAGCTTTTCAAACCACATCACAGTGGCTGCGTCTAAGAGGCAACATGAGGCAAGAAGACCACATATAACACAGCCTTACAGCGTGACGTGAGAGGGGAGCCTTACGGATCACATCTCATAATGTGCTACAAATCAAAAACTGTGAAACCTAGCACTGTAATCAATTATCAACTTCTACAAATTTTGAGACAAATTTCCATTTTGGTTTGTAGTTTACACTTAAATGAATTTCATTGAAAACCTTAAATCTTGAAAGTTCAGTTTTGAAGCTGTAACTATTTTTTCACTTACACCAGCATCTCATAGAATAAAAGTCATCGCAGACCAGTAAGGTACAGCATGTCCCAAAACAGATCATCTATTAAATTATCTATTTGGGAATGTGGGTATGACATGGTATCTCAGAAAAGATATGAAAACGATTTGATTTCATATACTTCATAAAACATTTTCATTGCTAAAGTATCTTGGACAACCTTGAAGATTTAATACACAGTTCCCTGGCAACCTGAAAACTATAGCACCAGGCTTTCAAGAAGTTCTCCAAGGAGTAATACATTTCTTCTTCAATTGCCAAAATTAGTACAAAAAAATTACCTTTCCTATCACCTAGTACTTTCAATTAGTTAAAAACATTATGGTGGTTCAAAATTTATAAAATTTAATCATTTTATGCTCTAAAATAAACAATATGATCAATTACTTTAATAACTGTTGCCTTTAAGACACATTACATGTATTATCAATTATGTATAGATGCTAATAGCTCACTATTAAAAAAAAAACAACTCTCTTTACATGGAGCAGAAAATGGGCCAGTACTGGTCCCCACAGCCTCATGTCACCGTCTTTACCAGAAGAGCACATGTTTGGAAAAGGTCTGCGTAGCGCTACTGGCGCAAGAGAGACGCTGACGCCTGATGACCTCTCTAGGACCCAAAGGACAGTCAAGACCAAAGGGCAAGATGTTCCCATCAATTTACTAAAAGGTCTAGGGAATTTTCCCTGAGAATGTGAAGTTTGCAATAGAAAGCTTTCAAAGGCTTCAGAGTTCTCTAAAAATGTTAATTCATTTTCAGATGATTGAGAAATTCATTCTCTTTATAGAAACTAACAAAGAAAAGTGTGAGGAGAAAAAGCAAGCTTATTTAACTATTGGTAGATTAACAAACGACACAGGTATGAACTTGTGCCATTTCTCTACGACGAGGAATAAGTGTATGCATCATGGGCCAATCAACAGGAAGGAAAAGTCACAGTGTGCCGTGGGGCAGGGGAACCTCTCCAATAGACTGGCCTACCTTTTCTTGAGTCAATTTATAATTTATCCTAAACCTGAACTAGTAACAGCTCCTACAAAGTGCTAACTTCTTTCCTCTTTGCATACAGGTTAGATCTAAAATATCCCCTGAACGGCTCTTGTGCCCAGAGCTGAGGGCCTGGAAGGTGGCTAGGCAGGTCATGGGCCCTGCATTTACCAGGGGACTAATCTGCTGAGGAACTCAGAGCTAATACCCTGCCACGAGGCTGAGTCTGGTCAGGAGCAGAGCGCCACACGGGTGAGGCCTCAAAGGCTACAGTGTCTCCTGCCCGCTTCTTGCTGTCCTCCCTGCCCTCCACTGTCTTGGGATGACCAGCCGCCCTCCACCCAGGCCCTCCCACTCTGCTGTTTCCTCAAGCCTGCTGACAGGCTGGAATATCTGAAACTGGGTCAGAGAGACCTCTCCATCGCACTCTGGTCAGATATCGTGCCTCTGGCAGAAACAAGGACAAAGGCCTATCCTGGCTCTCTCTGTTCTAGCTAGTAGTATTTCACATGGATTTTAAGCAGGGCCAGCCAAATAGCTCAGCGGACCCAAGTGCCTGCTTAGGCACACAGCGGCTGGGATTTGATCCCAGTGTACCATGCTGTCCCTGCTCCCCGGGCACACTGAGATAGTGACTGAGATTGGGCGTGGTGGTGCATGCCTATAATCCCAGCCCCTGGGAAGCGGAACGCAGAGGCATCACCACACCTGGTGAGACTCTGAGGACTCTCAGTAAAAGAGAGAGAGAGAGAGAGAGAGAGAGAGAGAGAGAGAGAGAGAGAGAGAGAAGACTTCAAGCATCTTGGCTCCTCTTTATGGAAAAGAACTGGGGAATAGGTAGAGTCTAGGAAGACAAGCTGTGCACACCGGTCTGCCAGAAATGACCCAGGCAAGGAAAGAGTGAGTCTTTTCTGTGGAAAGCTGGCCTTACAGCACTGTAAAGGCCTTTTACCTCAGCCAAAATTAAAGCATCTTGCAACAGATTTAATTTACTAACAGCTTTAACTCTAAGGTTAACTTCTGATGATGTTTATTTAACTGCCAGCTCAGCACAATGAACAGAAAAAAACCCAAACCGAAGCGCACAGCATTACACAGAAGGGCTGATAAATACTCACTCCGAACTTCATACTGATTATACTCCGCCGTCTTCAGCAAAGGGTGAGAGAAGCAGTGCCAGGGCAGCTGCTTCCTCACTTGAGGCAGCACATAGTGGGTCACGAACCCCACGAAGCCGACTAATGCATACAGCACATACTTGAGAGCAGGCTGAAAGGAAAATAAAGTTGAGAAAATTAGGGCCACCTGGGACACTCACGGCGGCACTTCTGATTTCCATGTGGTAATGGAGAACACCCAAATCAATTGTAGACTCTAAGAACAACTGGGCATGGTGGCATAGACCTGTAATCCCGGCACTGGGGAGGCAGAAGCAGGAGGATCATGGAAGTGTAAGGCCAGCCTGGGATACATGGTGAGACCATGCTTTTCAACACAAACGAAATAGTCTCAGATCTTTTTTTTTTTTTTTAAAGTAGGGTCTTGTCGTGTAGTTCAGGATGGCCTTGAAGTCCAGGTCCTCCTGTGTCAGCCTCTCCAGGGCTGGGATTACAGGCATGCGCCACCACACCCAGCTAAACATTTGTCTGAAGCTCATGCTTCTATATTATATATTTTTTTCTAATTAAATCAGCCACAAGGGGCAGAGACTGCTTTTGTATTGCAGATGCTTAAAATGTGCTCAGTACTTGCTTTCTGGTGTTTCACACCGCTGTACAGTGAGTGACTAGAGCTGTACTGCCTCCTACCCCAAAAATGTTCTATGCGCCTTTCAGAGTGATGTATTGAATTGCTCTGGTGAGTGGAGATAAAGGACATAAGCCAAGTAAAACTTTACAGTCTCAGAAGAGTAAGCCAGCATAAGGGAAAAAAGTACTGCACTGTATTTGCACCATGAGGGAACCCGATGTTTGATGAAATCCAAGAAGACACACGCAAGTGCCATCTCTTCAAAAATTCCCCTTTAGGGTCGCAAGTTTAGAAGCCCTGGAACTTCTCAGACCCACTGTCACCTCCACTCATTTGCACCCAGTGGCCCACTGGACATTATTGCTGTAAGTGGCCAGGAACTGGTAGCTCAATACTGTTTCAAATATTAAATAAAAATAAATAATTAGGATTTTGTTTCTGGTTAAAAGGAGGAACAGGGAATAGGGATTTGTCCTTCCAAATGAAGCAATCAGGCCAGAACAAAATATAAGACTCTGTGATTTGTGACTGACAAGGTATTTGCAAAGAACCCTGGGCCCCAAGGACCACGCAGGTGAGCGTCTGCCTTCCCGGCTGTGGCACACACAGGCAGGGCTCTCAGCTTCGGGGATGGAGGTGCTCGTCCAGAGATCGCGAGGCTGCTCTTCGCCAGAGGTAAGTGTGCACCTAGAAGGGGGCGCGCAGGAGAGCCCTGGCAGTGGTAACACGCTCCCGAGTGTTCAGGGGAGCTCTACCAGCTCAGGCTTGTGAGGAACCTACATGAGGCCAGCAAGGAAGCCCACAAGCACCAGGAGGGCAAGTCAGTGCTGGAGGAGCCAGGCCCCCAGAGCACGGGGCAGAGACCCTGAGAGGGCGCTGCTCTCTGCAGGGGGCAGTAGCAGCTCTCAATTAAGTGGGGGCTTTAGCCACGCCTCACAGCTGTCAGAAGCAAGACTGAAAGGATCGAGCTGTCAGTACTCAGCACTGCCCTGCAATGGAGTCGAAGAGCATTTCTAAAAATAAAAAACTGTCCAAAATTTAACAGGGTAAAATTTATACTGTTTAGCATCCAGGCAAAAATCAACACATGTCCAAAGAATTAGGAATCTAAAAACAAGAGCGAAGGGGAAAAAAGTCAACCAGAACCAAGCCATAAAAGATACGGAGATTAGGGGCCGGCGAGATGGTTCAGTGGTCTAAAGCGCCTGTTTAGGAGGGCTCAGGCAACTGCGGGGACTGCAGTTCGATCCCCGGCACCACATGCTGCGCCAGCGCCACCACCAGGGCAGGCTGAGCCAGCCACAAAATGAATAAATAAAGAAACAAACAAACACAACAAGCAAACAAATAAATAAAATTTAAAAAAAAAAAAAGATACGGAGATTAAAATTAGTAGACAAACTGAGAAAATGATAAAGATGTGGTATTTTTATACAATAGTGTACTGTTCAGCTATAAAATAGGATAAATTTAAGTCTTTATTGGTGAATGGATGCAACGAGAGAACACTGTCTTAAGTGAAATAAATCAGACAGACCCGCATGTGCAAACATCATCTTATCTCATTAGGGTAAGAACCTAAAAGAGTAAGTAAAATCTGAAATGTACAATTAAAAAAATTAGTAACAAGGACATTAAGAGAACTACAACTGATTTCTGTATGCTCACAAAGTTAAATGAGGCACAAGACAGTTAAAAAGACCTAAATTTCTTTTTTTTTTTTTTAATTTTATTTTATTTATTTATTTGTTTGCTTGTTGTGTTTCTTTGTTTCTTTATTTATTCATTTTGTGGCTGGCTCAGCCTGCCCTGGTGGTGGCGCTGGCGCAGCATGTGGTGCCGGGGATCGAACTGCAGTCTCCACAGTTGCCTGAGCCCTCCTAAGCAGGCGCTTTAGACCACTGAACCATCTCGCCGGCCCTTTTTTTTTTTTTTTTTTTGTGGAACTGGGGATTGAACTCAGGA
>PVKN010003281.1:0-38017 GCA_004027915.1 Capromys pilorides | reverse complement strand
GATTTTTCAGCCAGATTAACAGTTAGAGAAAGGAAAATATTTGTCTTCATCATTCTCCCCTTGCCTCAATCCTGATTGCACCTCTTGTTATTTCAAAAGACACTTAGTGGTGCCTTTTATAGTATAGCTAGCTCTTTAGATGTATCTTAGAACAGGTGGGCATTGCTATTCATGTATTTATGGAGAAACAAGGAAACTGGTAAATCCAGATTGACTCCACTGCGCAGATAACAAGCAGCCTGTCATATTTCAAGGGACTAACCTTACCCTCATCAACAGGAAATGAAGAATATTTCTGTCCTTAGTCATTTTACTTGAGAGAGAAATGCTTTCCTTCTCACAGGACTTTAAAAGGCTTGTTTGTATTTCTATATCTAGTTCTTGGGAAGAGACAAACACTAAAGTTGTTTATATCCTCAGGTCTAGGGACACTGAAAAGCAAATAACTGCTTACTGCATTTTTTTTTAAATTCAGTGTTTTCACCCCACTGAATTGTAAATCTTCAGCTAGAAGAGTAAAACATCCTAGCAAGCTTATGTGTTTTCTTCCCAGCTTAGTGTAGAGCTAACTAGGGAAGTATGGGAATGGAATTTTAAAAATGAGGGAGTCTGGATAATGTCACAAAATCCATTCTTTGTCTCAAAATAAACTTGCTTTTCAGAGAAGTGCATCCTAGCTTGGGAGTTTTCTGTAGTGTATTCTGTAAGTTTATTTGAGCTCACCCTGTGTTCTGTGGTCAGGGTGAGACAAGTCATTCGTCTTCTAGTGTTTATCTGGCTTTAATTCAGCTGTTTCTTTGTTTCTTTGACCATCTCAAGCCTCTGTCCTATAGCTGTTGCCACCCCCCCACCCCCCCCCAAAAAAAGCATGATATTATGACCTGTGTGAGATGTGACACACAGTATAGCAAAACAAAGGAACTATAGTTGTACCGGGTTCTAAGACAGTGAAAAGCAGAGAAAAAGGGGAGGGGAAAGGGGATTCTTTGACCTTCAGAGTTTATTTTTTTTCAATAGTGGGATATTTTTCATTCTAGAATACGAGAATGTGAATTCTTTCTGCAAATGTATTTACTTGAAAAGGCTCTCTGACCTTTTGTTTTATTAGAAATGTTGGGATGTCAGCAAATTGGCTTCCTTCATGAATATTGGAGCAGGGTAGCTGTCCCCAAAAACGTGATGCCTGACATATGAAAGATGTACAGTTCAAAGGTGAACTTGTTTTGTGGAATAGTTTTGTTTTGTTTTTGCTACAAAATCCTCAGTGCATTTGTTTCAGGATGGAAGTGAGGACTTATATGAAACTTTCAGTTAAATAACTTTACAGAAATCTGTCTACAGCAGTAAGATGACAGTGTATATATGTGATATAGTGAGAAGGCAATTCTGGTATTCATAAACATGATACAAAGAGGTTTTATTCTTTCTGTGTCTGTGATTTAAAACTCTGTGACCATGCTCTGACTTGTATTTCAGCCTGAGTTTAAAAAAATAAACAAGGTATTTTTTAAAGAAAGCATAATGTAGTGTGTCTTAGCAAGGACATGATTCATATGAAAGCAGAATATGAGTTGTTGCTAAGGTCTTTGGTGCTCACTGTGAAATCACAGACAAAGAATTCTAGTGAACACACTAATAGCATTTAAAGTTTAGTTATACGGTATCAGGAGTAGGGCCCTTGAGTATTTTGTATGAGTTCGTTGTTCAGCCAAAGTAGATGAGAGCCCTCCCCACTAGCCTCTCTCTTCCCTAGTGTTCAGGTAAATATAATTCGGTTTGATTTGAGGAAGGTGAGCAGAGAGTAGAACTTTTTACCTTTTTCAGTACCAGAAATACACTTTGTAATAAAACATGGTACAGCAAACCTATCTAGATAATATGAATATGCTAAAGTTTCTAATTGCAGAATATTTACTACCCTGAAGTGACCTGTTCATGCAGTTAAGCTTCAGCTGTTACTGTTTTAAGCCGCTGTAAATTACTGCTTCCCTCCTTCTCCCTCCTATTTTTTAATTGGTGGGGGGTGCCTGTTAAAAGTAAAATTAGATATGTTGGTTGGTATTTTCACGTGTTTGGTGTAGAAAACAAAACAAGTACGTGCTTTAGAGGCAACAACAATGAAAGCCTTTTGAAATGTGTGTTAATATCACTTAATAAAAATAACTAGTTCTAAAGGTTTGATATATTTCTTTGAGATGGGGGCTTGGACCAAGGGCCCTTGGCTTCTGTGGTGAGTGCAAATAGGAAGGAACTTCTCCAGGAGCTGAAACTGCTGCTTTGTAAGGAGACCTATGGTTGAAAACCTTAATTTTCTCCAGCAAAGATCCAACATGACTGACCAGGGCTGAAAGTGAAACCGACTACAAAATGCAGAGAAAAGAATGGATCTGTCTCTGAAGATGCAGTTGTATCACTTTTGGTTTCAGTGTGTATGGGAAGGGGTTAGAGTGGCACATACAGATGGCCCCCGGCCACCTAGCTTATCCCTTCCTTGTGACCACTTGCACTTTCCTCTCTTCCAGCCATTCCTTTATTTTTAAAAATCTCTCTGTCCCCAGTATTTTGTTTTCCAGTTTAATAAAGTACGGCTTTCTTTGTTGTGTGGTTGACTCTTCCCCTCTCATGTTGCTCTTGTGCCGCTGGCCACTGACTTCCATCCTTAGTATCACAGAGAGCTGTCTGAGCCTGCAGGATCTCCATGGTCTTGTGGATTTTGTTTGGATCCTTTGTATAACTGTGTGAAGGGTGGGGTGAGACCAAGATGTTCAGGGAGTGAACAATGGTGATGAAGTGGGGCATACTGTATAGGTAATTATTTGTATCTTCTAAAAGGTGGACAATTGTGAGCCAAGACGCATTTAAAAAAAAAAAAAAGGAAAGTGTGGTAAGGCAATTCTTTCCTCACGTCTACCCTTTGTGTTGCATGTAGGTAATCTGTTGTGTGGATGCCATATTATCCCCTCTCTTGTACCTCATCCCACTTTTTCATAATCTAATGAGGCTCAATAAATGGAATGTTGCCTTTAAGGGATGAAGAGGGATGATCAATGCATCTGGTCAGGCCTGGGTCACTGGCAGGGTAGAAGGCTCTAAATAGTATCCTTGATTGCTTAAAGGTAGTGTATATTGTATATGTGTCATAAAACACTTTGGAAATAACCTAGAGCCACACCCAGCAGGTAAGGTGTACCAGAGTACAGGCTGCTCCTGGAATCTAGCTCAGGCTGCCACCCCTCTTGAGACCTAAACTTGTCCACCTGACTCCTAGCTCTCCCATCAAGGAAGCAACAGCATCTAGCCCCTCATTGGCCTTTCTGGGTATGATATTGAATATGCATAACTGCTCCCCAAATTGTTTAAGCAGAGATGAGTTAGCTCATGTGTGGACATAGTAAGGCTGGGTCTTGAAGTATTGGGATGTTTTCAAAGCACGGTAGTGAGAAGGTAGCCTTGTTAACATTTTTTCTTCTGTAGTCAGGCTGGGTCTTGGAGTATTGGGGTGCTTCTCATACTTGTTGATGAGTAGCCAGACAAGTCTTCTCATGCTGTTTACAATTGTTGAGTAATAACACACTGAGGCTGCATAGGCCAGACTGCTAGGGGGCAACCATTAAAGAGAAACCCACTTGGCTAGGTATCTTGTTCTCTTCCTGTGTAGAAGAGAAACACTCTTCAAGGAAAAAAACATGAGATGTAAAAATATCTGTTACTTTCAATGCTGAGGGATGAGAGATGCTTAGTTACAAATTGAGAAAGGTACAAGGCTGCTGAAGTCTGCTTAGAGATTCATCATTACAGTTACTTAGGGTGTTCATTGTATGTGCTGAGGCTTAAGCTCAGTACTTTTGCACTAAACTATGTCCCTAGCTCCTTTTTTTTTTGGCATAATTTCTAGTCTTCCCTGTGTTCTCACTTAGTCAGTGTTAAGGTTATACATGTGGGACCTGAGTAGAGTGGCTGAAGAGCTCTGCAGTGCTAGCTGTGGACCCGGTAGCACTTTTTTGTGCTTGATTCAAAAAACTGTTGGCTAAAACTGGACTGGACTTATTCAGGTTCATAGCACATTTTCTAGCAAATTTACTTCTTTAATCCCTTTTTTAGCCTTTTTTTTTTTTTTTTTTTTCTTCAGGACTGGGGTTCAAGCTCAAAACATGGCTCTTGCCAGGCAGGCACTTGTGCCACAGAGCTATCTCCCCAGCTCCTTAGCCCTTTATTTTGTTTTTGGCTTTTTTTTTGGGGGGGGGGGGGGTTGTTTTTGTTTTTTGACTTTGAGACAGGGTCTCGCTATGCAGTTTAGGCTAGCCTTGAGCTCACTTTTGTAGCCCAGGCTGGTCTCTAACTTCATGCTGATCCTCCTGCCTCAGCCTTCCAAGTGCTGGGGTTATAGAGGTGTACCACCACACCCAGCTCTAGCCTTTTATTTTTGAAAAATGCTCAAGTCCTTTGCCAAGTAATTTGCAGAAAAGACTAGACTTGAAGTTTTCTCGCCTTTTTTTTTTTTTTTTTGTATTTGGTACAGGGTCTCACTGGGCAGCTCAGTCTCTAGTGATCCTTCTGTTTTCAGCCTCCCCAGTGCTGGGAACTCTGTTGGACTCAATTTGCGCCCAGGGCGGGGTTGGCAAGGTATGTGGGACAGAGATCAAACCCTGATCTCTGCTTGCCAAAACAGGTGTTTAGTCCGTCAAGCTATCTCGCTGGCCCTCCCACATTGTTCTTGGGGTATTTCAGTTGAAATGGATAGGAAGATTAACATCATCCAGTTATTTGATTTCCCCCTCTATATAGGTTTGGAGCCTTTGCATCTATATGAGGTATCCTTTAAGGTAGCCAGTCATTGGCAAGAGCAGTTAGAACAGGTTTAATTTGAAAGCTTAGTTATTGAGAAGTGGACCTCATTACATATTTTCTCCTATAGATCTATCCAGGACTTTCCTTGAGAGTATTTTGTCCATTTTCCTTTAGCACTGAACCTAAATTACACCTCTGTGCACTGGATCTTGTATTTAAATTTATATATTTTCCCCATGGCCTTGATCTAACAAATTGAGGTTAGTAGGTAGTGTGTCTTATTTCTCTTCTACAGACTGGAGAGGTTTCTTAGAGAAGAGAAATCTTAATGGAGACTTCAAATGGGCCCAAGGCTTTGTTTTTGAAGACAAAGTTCAGTTTATCCTCATGTTCCTGGCACAAGGTTTTTTGCCCTTACTACACAGATACAGCTCCACTTTCTGGTATTGTGGCATCTTAAGGCAGGATTAAAAGCTTGGCCACATCCCAAACCTTCCCAATTTTATTACTAAGGAATTTGTTTTTTATAGGCCTAATACTGTTCCCACCTCCTCTACCACCTCCTCTCCCTTTAGCCACATGGATAATTCTTTAGGCTTCAAAAGAATTAGGTAGACTGAGTGTAGCTCTGGGGGAGCACAGGCCTGCTGTGTGCAGGGCCCTGGGTTCCATCACAGCACCAGGAAAAAAAGGCATTTAAGGATAATATAAACATTTTACCTCATTTCTCCCTCCCTCCAGTATCCTTTTTTTTTTTTTTTTTTTTCCTTTTTTGTGCAGGTAAGAGGCAGTTGTGCCTAAGAACTAAGGTAGATTTGAAGATACATGCTCATCCTATAAATGGAAAATGCAGTCTTCCTTCAATGGAGAGTATTCTTACATGTAATTTAAAGCTATAAAAAATGTTTCATCAGCTAGGCATGGCGGTATACACCTGCAATCAGTCAGAGAGGCCAAGGCGGGAGTATAGCTATGAGTTTGAGGCTATCCTGGGCTACATAAATGAGTTTAAGGCTAGCCTGCACTACTTAGACCCTGTCTTTAAATTAAAAAAAAAAAAAAAAAATCAAGGCCTTAGGCAAACTGAGATATCTGTTCTAAAAATACAGTAAGGCTGAGAATGTCCTAAACTTTGCATAAAAGGCCTAAGATACCCTTAGGATTCCCCTTTCCCTACACTTCTGTGGGAATCTTTCAGTGTTAGCGCCTTCATACCTTTTTAACTTTAGTCTGGTAGAGAACAGTTAGACAATATGGCTTTACTGAATTCATTTCACACTAAAGGTCTTTCTGACCACAAGAATTAGAATCAAAGAAAAGGACATGGTGCTACAAAAATGGTACATTGTGAGTAATCTGGCCAAAGACACATAACATAAATAACAGATTTTAGATTGAGAGAGAATGAGACAACTCTAAGAATCATTTTGCATGTTTGAAGGAGAAGGTAATACTACTTGACAAGGTTGTCTAGCTATGAGTGAAAGTATAGGATGCAATTCGTAGTAGGTGTTCAGTCCTATTCTGGCAAGCAGTTGTGGTTTGTGGTGTGGTGGGCCAAAAAAGTTTCAAGATGTTTGCCAGGCACAGATTATTGAGTTAAAATTTCTGGGGTTGAGCCAGGTGTTGTGGCCTCTATCTGTAATTCCAGGACTCGGGAGGCTGAGGCAGGACAATGGCCACAAATCTGAGGCCAGTCTGTACTACATAGGAGTCGAAGAGCTAGCCTGAGCTACAGTGGGACTCTTGTCTAAAAAAAATAATAAAAAAAATACACACACACACACACACACACACACACACACACACGGCTGAGACACAGCAGAAGCTGTAGCAGAACCAGTTCTCAGTGAATTGACCTTAGCTGGTGTGTCCTTGTTGTAAGGGTAACTTGCTACTCCTTCCTTGTGCAGCCCAGGTCACACAGGTGATGATATGGGTGATCGGCCAGGAGCACCTCAGCATGAAGCTCACCCAGTGCAATGCACACACCGTCAGTGAGTGTCTAAAGGATGAGTGTAGCAAGCTGCCATCTCAGGGTGGCCTCCTACTTTACCATATACAAGCCTAATGAAAGGACAAGATAGAACGATGAAATAAATTGTGCCCTCATCCTTTAGAACATCAGTAGTTCTTTATTGAGCATCTGTAAATCGTCTGCTATAATACACCATTCCCCTACTCCTTTAGTACAAGGCCACAAGCAAAGCCCTGTCTGCCATTGTCACCTTTTCTCAAGCTATTTAAAAATCCTTAGTATTTTCTCTTGACCACATACACAAACAGGTAATCTTCTCCACAGTCTTGTCTTTCTCTTTGTATTTCAGGATGTCTAACATACCAGAAGATGGAGCCAAGATCCTATGACTCAGATCAACTATCCTCCCCAGAAACAACTTCTCTGGAAACCTAAATTAAACAACTTTGTCTGACAGTTCTTCCACAACCCTGATTCCACCACCATTGAAACTTGAGAGCCAACTCTAACCATCCCTACCCCCAGGTGAGGGGACTAATTGGGAACTACTGAGAACCCTCAGTTGCCCACAGTTCGTTTCCCTTCATACTTTACTACAAATCTAGCAGTGTTTGTATTTTTGCTGTGTAAATTACTGTTTCTATATATCCTGGATGTAACAGCGAGAGGAAAGAAAACAGCTGAAATAGAAATGAAAGGTAAAAGGCTTATATGGAGAGCAGGGAGCTAGAGTGAGGGAAAAAGATATTATAGTACCAGAAAAAGGGTGTGGTGGATGCATGCAAGTCCTAGATTTAGAAGCCAGCATCAGCATTCATTCTTTTGGTTTTGTGTTTTATTTGAGACAGGGTCTTGCTGTGTAATTCAGGCTGGTCCTGAACCTTTTTTTTTTTTTTTTTTTTTTTTCTTTTCTGTCTTTTTGAGACAGAATCTTGCTGTGCAGTTCAGGCTGGCCTTGAGCTCACTTTTGTAGCCCAGGCTGATCTTGAACTTGCACTGATCCTCCTGCCTCAGCCTCCCAAGTGCTGGGATTACAGGCATGCACCACCATGCCCGGCCTTGAACTTATTGCATACTAGGCTGGCCTCAAATTTATGGCAGTCCTGCCTTAGCCTGTCGAGTGCTAGGATTACAGGCCTGTGCCATCAACTCTGGCAGCACTTACTTTTTGACCTTACATTATTCAGCATCTCTGATCTTAAATTCCACATCTATAACACTAATTGCTGGGCCAGCGAGATGGTTCAGTGGTCTAGAGCGCCTGCTTAGGAAAGCTCAGGCAACTGCAGGGACTGCGGTTCGATCCCCGGCACCACATGCTGCACCAGCCCCCACCACCAGGGCAGGCTGAGCCAGCCATAAAATAAAGAAAGAAAGAAACAAACAAACAAGCAAATAAATAAATAATTTTAAAAAAACAGTAATTGCTAAAATAATAAAAATTACTAAAATCCTTTAAGCACTATGAACATGGATGAACTCCAAAAAGTGACCTTTGCAGACTCATTGCTTCAACATTTTTATATTTATTGAGACAGGGTCTTACTGTGCAGTGCAGGCTGGCCTTGAACTCACTATGTAGTTCAGGTTGGCCTTGAACTTTCATCGATCCTCTTAACATGGGCTACACACCCAGCCCTCACTTCAACTTTAAAACTGTTACCCACAAGCTGGGCGTGGTGGTGCATGCCTGTAGTCCCAGCACTTGGGAGGCTGAGGCAGGAGGATCAGTGCGAGTTCGAGACCAGCCTGGGCTAGAGAAGTGAGCTCAAGGCCAGCCTGAACTGCATATCGAGACCCTGTCTCAAAAAAGAAAAAAAAAACCTGTTACCTACTTATAAGGGCCTGTTGCTGTTGTCATTATCATATATTAAGCATTATGCTAGATGATTTACATAAAGTTTACTTCAACTAAATGGAGTGACTTTTTTTTTTTTTGGTGGAACTGGGGTTCGAACTCACGACCTTGCACTTGTGTCATAGAACTATCTCCCCAGCCCCGACACTTCTTTTATAAGTGAAAAATTAGAGAAAATAGCGGGATGTGGTGGCACATGCCTGTAATCCCAGCACTTGGGAGGCTGAGGTAGAAGGATGGTTAAAGACCAGCCTGGGCTACAAAGTGAGATTATACTAGGTCTGCTTTCAAAGTTTATGTTGATAGTTTCCTACCTGCTTTGTTTTGGGGGCAGGGGGGTTACAGTAATTGACCTACATGCTTTAAAGATAAGGGATAAGAAAGTTTGTGATTAAGGGAATTAACTACTAGTGTGCTTCTATCCCAGTTTTTCTTTTTTGTGTTTTTGAGCTAGGGTTTCGCTATGAAGTTCGGGCTCCCTTGTGCTCACTTTGTAGTGCAGATTGGTCTCGAACTTGGAACAAGCCTCCTGCCTCTGCCTCCCAAGTGCTCAGATTACAGGCGTACGCCACATCCAGCTTCTGCCTCCCCTCCTTCCTTTCCACTGAGAATCCAACTCGGGATTTTGCGGTTGCCAGGCAGACGCTGCGCCGCTGAGTTATACCGCCAGTCCTTTCTCTTCCACTCTTGCTCTGGAGATTTGTGCCTCTAACTTCATGGCAGCTGAACACCTTGTGCTTAATCTTGTCTTTCTACCGAAACGCAGCGGGTTTCCTCATTTCATATGTGTAACAGTTTCCATCTTCCGGTCACCGGAACCATTCAGCTACTGCTTCTGCTGTGGTGGGGAGTGCCTCTTCTGAGTTCCTGGAGGTGGTGCTAAACCAGAGTGGCAGGTGTGGTAACCAATAGGCAGGGATGTTGCTGCGGTAGAAACCAATGAGGAGCCTAGTGCAGAGCGCCGATGTGAACAGATTCGCTCTGGTTCCTAGCAGTATGCAGCTGTTTCAGCGGTGGCGATCGCTTCGTCTCCTGCTCGGGCTCCCGTGGTTGCAAGCCTACAAGATACATACTTTGCATGAGGTACCAAAAAGTTCCAAAGCACTGGACCCTGCCCAAGGTGTAGACTCCTAATCCAGCCACTTGTCATTACTCCCCTCCCCTGCACCCTACAAGGGTATCCCAGTCCCTAGTTGGCTATCTGCTTCTAGAGTCAGACAGAGGTCGGGAGCCTGGAGGGGAGCTCCGTAGGGAGAGTAGTCTCTAATAGAACCCCTAGTCTAAAACTTGTATCACCTGTCCCCCATTAAGAACCAGAAATTAAGGCCAAGGCCTCTTGAATACCCACAACTACTATCTTCAGCCCCGAAAAGAAATGAGATTTATGTTAATGCCTAACATATCTTTCCTCTCAGGCGTCCATACCGACTCCACCACTTTGGCTGGTAGAGCGGCTTGATCTTTTTGAGGAGCTGTGGTCTGCTCAGGCAACGAAGTTAGCAAGCACTGCACAGAAGGAAGCCCGGACTATTAAGGTGTCCCTTCCTGGAGGCCAGAAAGTGGATGCTGTGGCATGGAATACAACCCCTTACAAGTTAGCCCGGCAGATGAGGTATCCAACTTGACCCTCACTTCTCTTTCACCTGGTCCTGAAAAGAATTTGCACTGCTTATTTTATTTCATCCCCAGTAGAATAGCCTTCTCTGAGAATTTATTTTCATTCGTTTCAGAGTCTGTCTGTCTTGTACTATCCATTGAATAAAGAAATAGGTTGCTTGGCAAGCACAAGGTCTTGAGTTCAATCCCTGGTACCACAAAAAAGAAAGAAAGAAAAAAGAAATAGGTTTTACTGTTCTGTAAGCTTTGCAAATTTAGGGTTACCTAAAGTTAAGAAGGGATTAGCTTCTCTCTTCTCCCATGGATTATAACCCTGCTATTTCTGCCCGTTTTCTTCATCTCCACCCCCATTCCCACTGCTGAAGTTTAACACTGGCAGATACTGTCCTGGCTGCTGAAGTGAATGGAGAACCTTATGACCTGGAACGGCCCTTGGAGACAGATTCTGAACTCAGATTTCTGACATTTGATTCCCCAGAGGGAAAAGCGGTAAGTTCCTTCCATAGACAGTACCATGACTCGTAAACTAAAAGATATTTAGGCAAGAAATTCTTACATTTCTTTTGCCTCAATTTCTCCATTTGCAGTTGGGAGTGAAACCTATCTATGTCTAGTTGAGGGGGCTGGGTAGATAGCTCAATGGAATAAGGGCTTGCCTGGCAAGTTCAAGGTCCTGAGTTCGATCCCAGGTACCATCAAAAAAAAAAAAAAAAACCCAAGTATTTCTAGTTGAGCTGGAAACTTAAAAGTTTTTTCTTAGTCTTAATCTTAAAAGCTTTTGTACTAGTAAAAGAAAGTGATAATAAGTTGAAAAACAGAAGTATAATGTGCCAGTTCAGCTTCCTTAGCTTTTGGGCACATACATTTTAAGTCATCCATGGCGTATATTCAACTGGAACATGGCTGCCACAGCTGAACACACAGCCTGTTCACCTCCCTACTTTTTCTCTTTATGTCAGTTTGGGTGGTAGACTTTTACTATTAGGATCTAGAAAAATGGACTTGAGTATGTATAATGACTAAATCCTAGAAGAGGAGTTGCATCATACTAGACTCCTTAGCTAGAAAATAGTCGGACTGAAAAACCAGATGGAGGGGTGGGGACAGTACCTCAGGGAAATGTGCCTGCCTCGATGTGCAGAGCTCTAAGTTCCTTCCCCAGGACCCCCAAATGAACAAAGAGAAACAAAAAGATAGTCTACCCTCTACCCTAAAATCCTGGTCAGTTATGGGAGCAGCAAAAAAAATCTACTTGTCCTTATGAATCTGTGCTGCACGAGTGGGAAGCATCAAAGACTGAAGAGGGAAGTCATAGCTTCTGTTCAGTGAAACAAAAAACGATACAGGCTTCTCTGCCTCTTTTTGTATTGTCTGTCTTATTATTATTACTACTACTACTATTTATTGTTTAGTGGTCCTTCTCAAAGCCTAGTTTCTCTCTTTTGTAGTACTTATTCTTAGAAAAATCTTAATGGTTTTCATACCAGTGTCTGTGAGGAAAAGGATCAGAGAACTAAAGGTTAAGAAAAGAGTTTACATGCCAGCCCCACCACTTGGGCTTACTGAGATAGCAATTGAGACTAGGCATGGTGGCGCATGCCTGTAATCCCAGCTCTTTGGAGGCTGTAAACAGGTGGATCACTACAGGTTCGATCTAGTAGTGAGACCCTGAACACACTGTAGACCCTTCCCTAAAACACACACAAAATAAAGGTTTATGAATTCATAGTTTTCTTACAAATTCAGGTGTTCTGGCACTCTAGTGCCCACATCCTAGGGGCAGCAGCTGAACAACTCTTGGGTGCTGTTCTCTGCCGAGGTCCAAGTACAGAGCATGGCTTTTACCATGATTTCTTCCTGGGAAAGAAGCGGTGAGTAGTGTGGCAAGGAATAAGGGGAGTTCATTCTGGGGTGGCTTCTGAGGGGAAAGCTTTCCAGGCATCATCAGTGACACTGGTACAAGTTCTCTATTAGGTCACGTCCCTCTTCTAACTCTGCTTGAAATTTTCACATCTTATTTCATACATTCATTATTCTTTTTTTTTTTTTTTTTTTTTTTTTTTTTTTTTTTTTTTTTTTTTTTTTTTTTTTTTGCGGTACTGGAGATTGAACTTAGGACCCTGCACTTGCCAGGCAAGCACTTATTCTACTGAGCTATCTCCCCAGCCCCATTACTCTTGTTCTAATTTTGTCCATCCAGATTTCTTGCACTCAGCTTTTAACTTCATCCCAGGCCTGGTGGCAGACACCTGTAATCTCAACACTCAGGAGGCTGTGGCAGGAGGATTGCCCTGAATTTGAGGCCAGCCTGGGCTGCATTGTATGTTCAAGGCTAATTTAAGACTGTGTTTCTTGTCAGGCGTGGTGACACACATCTGTAATCCCAGCAATTGAGAGGCTGAGGCAGGAGGATCGGTGCAAGTTCAAGACCAGCCTGGGCTACAAAAGTGAGCTCAAAGCCAGCCTGAATTGCATAGCGAGACCCTGTCTCAAAAAGACAAAAAAAAAAAAAAAAAAAAGACTGTGTCTCAAAAGAAAAAAAAAAAAAACCAACTTGTGTAGAGTTTTCTTCCAGCTATAAAATTTATACCTTAGGCTGGAGATACAGCTCAATGCTAAAGTACTTGCCTAACCTTGCAAAGGCTAAGAGTTGATCCCCAGCAGTGCACACACACACATTTCTTCCTCATTTCCTATTCATGTCTTCCTGGATTTATCAGTCTCTGCCAGTACTTCAGGATTATTTTTCTTGGAGCATAAGAGTTTACCCTTTAGCCAACTGGTGTATTACCCAGTGATACTTCTTAGAGAAAGTAGACCAACAACTCTGCTCTTTGCAGGACAGTCCAGGGCTCAGAGTTACCTATTTTGAAGCAGATTTGCCAGAGGATGGTAGCTGATGCACTGCCCTTCCGCAGGCTGGAAGCATCCCAAGATCAGCTGCGCCAGCTCTTTAAGGTGGGTTACATTGCAGTTTTAGGAAGATGATTGAGCTTTGAGGGTGGGGCAGCTCTCTTTGCCAGAATACCTTTTTTTTTTTTTTAAATAATGTGGCCAACTCAGTCTGCCCTGGGGTTGGGGCTGGCGCAGCATGTGGTGCCAGGGATCGAACCACAGTCCCTGTGGTTGCCTAAGCTTGCCTAAGCAGGCGCTTTAGACTGCTGAGCCATCTCGGCAGCCCTTTGCCAGAATATCGTAACGGGAATAAAGACTTGGCTTTCCTCTTGACATCCACTTTTCTTCCAGGATAACCCCTTTAAGCTTCATCTGATTGAGGAGAAAATGATAGGCCCAACAGCAACCGTGTATGGGTGAGCTCTGTCAAATTGAAGGAGGGTGGACAGGGAAGCAGTGAAAAGCCGTGCAAGTCATACGGGAAGAGAAATGGATAATCTGTTACTCCTGGAAAAGAAATGAATTGTTTTTTATCTAGCATGGTCTCTGTCTATGTACAGTTCCTTCCCTTTTGTTTCCTCCTTCTGTCAGCTAAAGACCATGAAAGAGAAAATGAAAATGTGTGGTGGTGCACATGCTTATAATCCCAGCACTTGGGAAGCTGAGGCAGGAATATGACTATAAGTTTGAGGCTAGTCTGAGCCACATAAGGAAGCCCAATGCCATCCTGCACTATGTAGCAAGACTTTGTGTCAAAAAAAAAAAAGGAAGAAAAGAAAATGAGACACTAGGGACAGTGGTCTAGAAACCACTGACTGGCCTCTGTTCTCCCCCAGGTGTGGCATGTCACTTGACCTTTGCTGGGGACCCCACCTTCGGCATGCTGGACAGATTGGAGTGCTGAAGCTGCTCACGGTCAGTTGGGAGGTGGTCATTCGGGTGAGGCTTCTATTTTCACAGGAGGATTGGATTGGTAGGTGATCCTCTTCCAGACCTTGCTCAACTGTCATGGATAAGGAAGGAGAAGCTACTTGGTCCCCACACTCTGGAATTTCTCATTTTGATGGCATATTGGATACCCTGCTGGAGCCCAGAAGCCAGTTATTTGTTGGTTTTTGTTTTTGTAGTACTGGAAGTCAAACACAGGACCTTGTGCATACAAGGATAGAATTTTACCACTTAGGGGTGGGGCTTGATGGTGCTTGCCTGTAATCCCAGCACTTGGGAGGCTGAGCCAGGAGGATCAGTGCGAGTTGAGACCAGCCTGGGCTACAAAAGTGAGCTCAAGGCCAGCATGAACTGCATAGTGAGACCCTGTCTCAAAAAGACAAAAAAGAAAAAAAAGTTACCACTTAGCCACATCCGTGGCCCCCAGAAGCCATATAACTATAATGAGAAAACAAAACAGAAAATAACAGGCAACCAGGGTAGTGGCACATACCTATGAGCCCAGTAGGACAAAGGCAAAAAGATCACAAGTTGGAACTTAACCCTGTACAATTTAGTGACTTAGCAAGATTCTCCCTCTCCTTCTCTCCCTCCCTCTCTCCAAAAAAAAAGAGGAAAAAGTTGTAATTTAATGCAAGGGTCCTGAGTTCGATCCTCTGTACCACCACCCACCTCCACCTAAAATGAATGGGGAGTAAATAAATAAATAAATAAATGGGGAAAAACATGGAACCTGTGTGTGAGTGGTCTAGGCAGCGATACACAGGGAAGGGAGACAGGGCTGCATAGGGAAGGGCTGTGGCAGTAGATGAAGGGTACTGTTTGGCAGACACGGGGAGAAAGCTCTATGTTAAGTGCACATTTCTATAAAAAAAATTTTTAAAGTTTATTTTACTTTCTTAAACCTCATTTGTTTGTTTTATGGCCGGCTCAGCCTTCCTTGGAGGGGGGGGGGTGGGGCGCGCAGCATGTGGTGCCTGGGATCTGGCCGCAGTCCCTGCAGTGGCCTAAACTTCCTGACGCACATGCTTTAGACCACTGAGCTATCTCACCAGCCCAAAAATATTAACTCTTTCCCCAATACATATATTCTGCTCTTCAAAAAAGAAAATACTGCTTTTGGCAAAGACCTGCTAGACAGGGTGGGAGCAGTGGACAAAGGAATAGGTAGATTTGTAGAACAAAAGGCCATAAGCTGAAAACTTAGCTCTCGTCATTAGTCTCTGTGCCACCAGAGAGGTGTCTGGCTTTGGCTGACCTCCTTACACATTGTCTTCATCTGTAAAACAGTTCCTGTACTACCAGTAAATCCACATCATAGACACAAATCGAAGAAAGTGCTATAAAATGTAGATTCTTGCTGAGTGTATTAGGACAGTATTTGGAAGGCTAAGGTACCAGGATTTCAAGTTCAAGACCAACTTGGACTACAAAATAAGTTTAATACCAGTCTCAATTACATACCTTATCTTAAAAAAAAAAAAAAAAGCAGATTCTTATTAGTACTATTTATTGTTAAAAAAAAAAAAAAAGTAAATTTTAGTATGGAAGAAAGGTTAGCTTTTCTAGGAGTTGTACAGGACTTCATAAGAGGTGGATAAATAGATATTTGCCTGGAGTTTAGTTACTGCTCTAAGCAGTCCTTCATGAGAAGGGGAAGGAACTAAGTACAAGGTACTGGCAAAGCCATGCAAATGAGGACAGAAAGAGAATGGCCAAGGAAGATGAGGCTTGTGCAGGACATACACAGAAGCACGGTGTGACAAACCCAAGGCTGCAAATATGTCCAGAGGAAGGACTCCTCTTTGCAATGGTGGTGGAAAGGGAAGTGACGAGCGTGATAGGATGAGACAGGCTTGAAGGAACCTCTGCCACTTGTACTCAGTAGCAGATGAGGCTTGATAGGGCCCCTTTATTATCCTCTTTTATTTGATTGCTCCTGTCTTCCCGTAGAACTCCTCATCCCTGTGGCGATCTCCGGGGAGCCTAGAGGTGCTGCAGAGAGTGTCGGGGATTTCCTTCCCCACAGCTGAGTTGCTGAGGGCATGGGAAGCCCAGAGGGAGGAAGCATCGACTCGGGACCACAGGCGCATTGGAAAGGTACAGGGCTTGGGAAGAGGGCGGCGGGTTGGAGATGTGGGACAGAGAGATACGCAAGAACCTAACCATGAGGTTGTGAGCCGGTTCAGTGGGCACACTGCCACTCTGTCACTTACAGCTTCAAATTTCAAAGTCCCCTGCCCCACCTTGAATTGACAGTTGCCATTCTGTCCCTAGGAACAAGAGCTCTTCTTTTTCCATGAACTGAGCCCTGGAAGCTGCTTCTTCCTGCCACGTGGGACCAGAGTGTATAATGCCCTGGTGGCATTTATAAGGGTAAGAGAGACCCAAGTCCGAGGAAAGAGACAGGAATGACAAGGCCCTAGAAGCCATGGTGTTTAAGAAATAAACTGAACTGTAGGGTGCCGGTGATCTGTGGTGAGGTGCTACAGTTGTGTGGCATCAGTGGGAAAGCAGGAACAGGACATATAAGAGCTTGTGGCTGAGGTCAGCACAGCCTGAGAGCCCAGGAAAATCCGATCAGCTGCCTTCCTGCTATTTATCCTTCCAGTGACACTAAGCTAACCTTTCATATCTTGCCTTCTCCAGGCTGAGTATGTCCGCCGTGGCTTTTCAGAGGTGAAAACCCCCACGCTATTTTCTGTGAAACTGTGGGAACAGTCGGGGCACTGGGAGCACTACAGGGAAGACATATTTACCCTGCAGCCCAAGGGCTCTGATGGGCCCACCAGCTCCCAGAGTGGCCACCCTGCCAGGCATCCCACGGGGACCCTCGCCCTCAAGCCCATGAACTGCCCAGCACACTGGTGAGCTGGGAACCCAGACAACTGGGTCCTCACAGGTCTACAAAACAGGTTGTAAAGACTAGTAGAACATCTGGTTTGAGTCTAGAATCTGCCCTCTAGCCAACCAGGTGGATTTGGAAAATCATTTTTCTTCCTGGGTCTCAAATTTTCTTACAAGTGACATCAAGCCAAGGGTGGTAGCACATGGAGGCTGACACAGGAGGATGGCCATGAGTACCAGGCCAGCCTGAACTGCATAGCGAGCGAGAAGACCGGTCTCAAAAAAATAAAAAGTAAAATTAAAAAAGGTAGCATTAAGGCTCAATGTCAGTCACAGAATAGGGGCATGGTGAGTCGCAGTTGTTATTGTGTATGACTAATAAATTGACTTTTGACCCAGGTTGGCTTAGACTGTGCCAAGGACTTAGCGGGCAAAGAGAATATAGCTAGAGGTATAGAGAATACATGAGAGACGGGAGCAGTGACCAGGGCTTGGCTCTCCCTGTGGCCCTGACCACTTCCCACCTCAACCTCAGCCTGATGTTCGCCCATCGGCCCAGATCCTGGCGGGAGCTGCCTGTGCGACTAGCAGATTTTGGAGCCCTGCACCGAGCGGAGGCCTCTGGAAGCCTAGGGGGACTGACACGGCTGTGGCGCTTCCAGCAAGATGATGCTCACATCTTCTGTGCTCCAGATCAGGTGGCCCTTATTGGCCCCTTCAGAGCATCTCCTGACACACCTTTAATTGTCTTAACCTCCAAATCTCTGTGGTCCTCAGTTGTCCTCTGTGTCTAGCATAATTCTGCTCCCTCTGCCTGTAGCTGCCTTCCATTTCTCCTCTGTTGGCGCTACTTCCCCCAGACTGTTGTAATACCAGATCTCTAGCTGACTCACAGCTCATTCTCCCTTATTTCCTGCCCCCAGCTGCAAGCAGAGATCCAAGGCTGTCTTGATTTTCTCCGCTCTGTCTATGCTGTGCTTGGCTTCTCCTTCCACCTGTCACTGTCGACAAGGCCATCTGGCTTCTTGGGAGAGCCTCGCCTTTGGGACCATGCTGAGCAGGTAAGCAGGCTGGAGGGAAGCAGAGCTAGAGCCCCCTGCAGTATGGTTGGGAGTGATAACCAGGATCCTCCCATGGAGGATGCTAGGAGTCATTGGAGGGCACAGATGAGAGGTGTTGCTTGTGAAGTCCTGAGTGACATGTTCTTCTCTTGTCCTCTCGTCTCATTCCCTCCAAAGGTCCTTCAACAGACCTTAGAGGAGTCTGGAGAACCCTGGGACCTCAAACCTGGAGATGGTGCCTTCTATGGGCCTAAGGTAAGCTGGGGATCCTGCTTATGATATTTATTCATATTTTGGCTTTGGAGGGAGTTTTTTTGAAATAAGGTCTTGAATGTAATGAGGCTTGCCTTAAACTCACTTATGTCACCCAGGCTGGCCTCAGACTCACAACAGTCCTCCTCCCTCAGCCTCCCAAGTGCTGTGATTACGGGTATGGGGGCCGGGGGAGGTGGCCTGGCTCATAGTTTGTTTTGTCTTAAGTAAGACTTGTTAGAATATAGAGAAAAGTGTTACATTTTCTGTTGCCATGGAATTTGTAGTCTAGCAAAAGCTATAGCAGGTAAATAGGTCATGTCAGGGCTACAGTAAGTACTGAGGGAATACAAAGATTTAGATAGCTCAGGACACAGGAAGGGCTTTCTGCAGGAGTCACTCTTGAGCTGGGCATGGTAGCACACATCTGTAATTCCAGCCCTAAGCTGGTAGAGGCAGTAGGATCTCCATGAGTTCAGCATTAGCCTGGGCTACATAGTGAGTTCAAGGCCATCTTGGAACATACCAAGACCCTGTGTTAAAAAACCCTATGCAAGCTGGGCGTGGTGGCACACACCTATAATCCCAGCACTTGGGAGGCTGAGGCAGGAGGATCAGTGCAAGTTTGAGACCAGCCTGGGCTACAAAAGTGAGCTCAAGGCCAGCTGAACTGTGTAGCGAGACCCTGTCTCAAAAAGACAAAAAAAAAAAAAAAAAAAAACCTATGCAATCCAAAGCTGTCATTATTGCCCTGAGTAAAGAGCTGTTTCAGGAGGAAAGAGTATATGGAGAGCCTGTAGGTAGGGGTGAAAACTGACAACTTAGAAGAAGTGAGAGAAGTTGATGATGAGTGGTAGCCACACATGGTGACACGCACCTATAATTTCAGCACCATGGAAGGATCCAAGTTCAAGCCCAGCCTAGGCAACTTAACTGCTCAGTGGGTACAGAAAGGGAAAAGACTTTTTTTTTTCCCAGTACTGGGGTTCGAACTCACGACCTTGAACTTGCCAGGCAGGCACTTGCACCACGGAGCTATCTCCCCAGCCTCAAAAAGGACTGATTAGTGTATGTTAGAGTCAATAAAATGCTTGTTAGGAGTCCCGTGCAGTGACTCACACTTGTAATCTAAGCTACTCCAGAAGCTGAGGTAGGAGGATCACTTAAATACAAGTTTGAACCAAAGTAAAATAGCAATACCTTGTCTTCAAAAACAAGAAATGAAAACAAAAAAAAAAGGGAGGGTGGGGTTGGACATTGTAGCTCAGTGATAGCATTTGTCCAGTGTTGAAAAGGCTCCACCAGTAATCCCAGCACCTGGAATCTGATGCAGAAGGAAAAGGCCTGGAAAATTAACTCAGTATGAAGGTTCTGGGTTCAACCCCCAGTATACACACACCTTTGTCTTAATAAGAAAAACACTCAGCAAGGCTCAACATTACACTTAAGGATATAGAAGTGGTAAAGTGTGGTAAAGTATGTATTATGCAGTGAAGGAATATTCTGCCACAAAGAAGGGTAAGCAGGCTGGGGAGATAACTCTGTGGCACAAGTGCCTGCCTGGCAAGTGCAAGGTCGTGAGTTCAAACCCTGGTCCTGCCAAAAAAAAAAAAAAAAAGGGTAAGCATGAGGCATTTCTAGGTAAATGGATGATATGCCTTGAGATTATACTTTTTGTCTTTTTGAGACTGGGTCTGCTGTGCAATGCAGGCTTGCCTTGGACTCATTTTGCTGAAATTACAGGTGTACACCACCATGCCCAAACTGAGATCATGCTCTTAAGTGAAATAAATTGGCTGCACAAGTTTAAAATAACACATTGTGTGGGGTGCAGTGGCACTTAGAATCCCAGCTCTCAGGAGGCAGAGGAAGAGAATCACTTGAAGTTCAAGGCCAGCCTAGGACACATAATGAGTTCAAGAGAAAAACAATAGAGGGGGAAAAGGGGCCGAAAGGCGGGGGAGGAAAATGGGGGAAAAAAGAAACAAGTTATATCATGTATAGTTCAAATTACCTATGATAATCATTAAGTATATCTAAAATGTATCAATAAAGCTTAAAAAGATTATCCAAAAATAGGTACCATGGTAAATGAGTGTAATAAACTATTTTTAAGCAAGATACTGTTATAGAGGAGAAAAAAAAGGCTTAAAAATCCCCATTTGGTGGTGCATGCCTGTAATCCCAGCACTTGGGAGGCTGAGGCAGGAGGATCAGTACAAGACCAGCCTGGGCTACAAAAGTGAGCTCAAGGCCAGCCTGAATTGTATAGCGAGACTCTGTCTCAAAAAGACAAAAAAAGGGGTGGCAGGGAGATAGCTCCGTAGCACAAGTACCTGCCTGGCAAGTGCAAGGTCATTGAGTTTGAACCCCAGTCCCAAAAAAAAAAAAAAAAAATCCCCAAGGAGGGCTGGCCAGATAGCTTAGCAGACCAAAGCGCCTGATAGGCAGAGTGCACTGAGGTTGGATCTTTGGTATGCCATGGAGGCCCCGCCCATGGTGCAAGCTGAAGTGGGGGTTAAGACTCTAATCACATCATTTAGGAGGCTGAAAACAGGCAGATCACTACAAGTCCGATCTACATAGACCCTGTAGACCCTGTAAATACATTTAAAAAAAAAATCCTTGAGAACACAGGTGAGGTCTGGTTAGGGCAGCCGAAAGGGCTGTGCGCACAGCTGGGGGCGGCCAGCCTCAGCAGTGCTCGCCATAGTGCAGTCAGCCTGCTGTGCTTTGGCTTCTGTGTGGTAGGTCAGAGGGTGGGCAGCACTGAACTCTGTGCCAAGGAGGTGAGAGGCTGAGGTGCTACAGGGTGGGGCTTAGCAGCACAGATGTGAAGGGAAGGCAGTGAGAGGTGTGAGGGGCCTGGGACAGGGCCACAGCCACCTGGACATGGGAACAGCAGAGGGCGGGACAAGAGAGCAGTTAAGCAAATTTGAAGAACCTGTAGTAGGAATGACTATCACCTAGAAGAGCAGGAATGCTGCATTAACGTAGGTATTTAATGTTCAGCCACTGGGGGAGGTGACAAGATGAAGGGTGCAGCTGGATGTGTAGTCGGGGTGGGAAACACAAAGAATTGAGGGGTTGGGGTATGCACATCCCCTGGTGTTTTTGTGTTGCTCGTAAGTACAAGGTGCCACTGCCAAAGTGGGTATGACAGAAAGGGGTCCAACACCCTGGGGATGCAACTCCATGTGTTGGGGACAGTAGGGTGGCTCAGTCTGATCTCGTTCATACCTCCCATCTTTTTCCTCCAGATTGATGTGCACCTCCAGGATGCCCTGGGTCGGCCTCATCAATGTGGTACGATCCAGTTGGACTTCCAGCTGCCTCTAAGATTCAACCTCCAGTATAAGGGGTATAGAACCTTCCCCATCCCCTTTTCCCTTGACACCCCATGAGATGGCTGAGTAGCTCACCCTGCGTTTGACCCCAAGCACTAAACAAAGTCCTCTACACCCTCCCTTGCCAGAGCTGAGTATTTCTCAAAAACTAGAAGGAAGAGGATGCTGGGTATAGTGTATAGCACTTCACAGTGCTACGCTCTTGCTCTCTTCTCCTTCACAGGCAGGCAGGGGGCCTGGAGCGTCCTGTCCTCATCCACCGGGCAGTGCTGGGCTCTGTGGAGAGGCTGTTGGGAGTACTGGCTGAAAGCTGTGGGGGGAAATGGTAAGACCCCAATGCTCCATTTTTCCTCTGGCTCCCAAAATGAGTAGTTCCTGGTGTAGTCCTGTCCCCTCCATATGCAGCTGTTTCTTTCTCACATTTGCTCCTGGAAGCTACACTTCTGCCCTCTGCCAGGACATGTAATGTGCTACCCTGTTCCCTCCTAACCAGGCCCCTGTGGCTGTCCCCGTTCCAAGTTGCAGTCATCCCTGTGAAGACTGATCAGGAGGAATATGCCAGGGAGGTGAGCTGGGGCCGAGCTGCCAGGGTGTGGTGCCTGGCACTGGGCAGGATGAGATTGCCCAGGGTTGGGGAAGGGCGCAGCTCTTGGAACCTCAGATTGGGCTTCAGTGGCCACATCCTATATGCTAGAAACTGTATCTAAAAGATGAACCATGGCAGCATGCACCTATGATCCTAGTGCTTTGCGTGCGGAGGCATGAGAATTGCAAGTTTGAATTCCAGCTAGGCCACCTGTGAAGATTCTATGCCAAAATTTAAAAAAGGGGTTGGAGGGGCCGGCGAGGTGGTTCAGTGGTCTAAAGCACCTGCTTAGGAAAGCTCAGGCAACTGTAGGGACTGCGGTTCGATCCCCAGCACCACATGCTGCGCCAGCGCCACCACCAGGGCAGGCTGGGCCACAAAATAAAGAAACAAACAAACACAACAAGCAAACAAATAAATAAAAAAAATTAAAAAAAAAAGGGGGGGCGGTTGGAGTTGTAATTCACTGCAGTAGCTCTGGGTTTAATCCCCAGTATTGCCCCCCAAAAAACACTATTTTCTTTTCTTTTTTTTTTTCTTTTTTGAGATAGGGTCTCACTGTTCAAGTCCCTGGCTGAACTTGAACTTGCAGTGATCCTCCTGCCTTAACCTCCTGAGTACTGGGATTATAGGCATCTGCCACCATGTCTAGCCAAACTCCTAATTTCTGCCTTGTAGACATGTAGAAAACTTAAATTAACAAATGTTAAATGCTGACATAGCACAAAAATGAGCTTGGTAAATATGTCAGTTTTATTTTTTTTCTTTGTGGTGGGGGGTGGAAGCAAAACAGGGTGTCACTTACACAGGTCAAGCTGACTTCCAACCCACTGTGATCTCCTGCCTCAGGCTTCCAAGTGCTGGGAGGCATGGGTCCACCACACCTTTTCTTAGGAGCATTGAGATGGTTCCAGAATTGAATCGCTGTGGTGTATACAGCTTGCTACCTACCTGGTCCTGAATTCAATTACCCATACCAAAAAAAAAAAGAATTGCACACCTAGCTGAGTGGAGTGGTAGCTAGCAGCAGGCAGAGTCCAGGGGACACCTGAGATTGAGGCTCCTCTTCAGTAGGAGATAGACACAAAGGTTGTGGGTTGGGGAGAGAGCATCAGAGTGGAACTGAGAGGAGGCTGCTGGTGAGAAGTGGGGAGCACTGAGCTGGAGGTGCGGAGGAGTGAGGTCAGAAGTCTCCCTCCTCAGCCTCCCACTCATCATCAGGTACAACAGAGCCTGCAGGCCGCAGGGCTCGCTTGTGACCTGGACGCTGACCAGGGACTGACTCTCAGCCGGAAGGTTCGCCGGGCCCAGCTTGCTCACTACAATTTCCAGTTTGGTAAGAGAGGGGGTCCACCTGGCACCACAGGTCCAGCCCCGTTTCTCTCAGCCGCCCTGTGTCCCCTTCCTCTTCCATCAGATGCTCGCCTGTGTGCAGGGCAGGTGCTATGGGGCTCCTCACTGATCGGGGGAGGCCTGACTTGTCCTCTGCATCAATTCACACTGCCACTTTTCCCCAGCTGGCTCTGCCTGCCACTCTCCATAGTTTCCTCCCTGTTAATCCCACCCTAAGGGGTTTCTGTTTAATTAGTCAAGGGGCATCAGAGAGAAAGGGCCAGAAGGTTGTCATTAATTAGCCTTGTTTACACCTAAGTGGATGAGTCAGCCCTAAAGGATGAGAGAAATTTTTTTTATGCTGGGGATTGAACCCTGGGTCTTGCACATGCAAGTGCTCTTCCACTGAGCTGCATCTCCGCTCCCACCCTCTTTGTGGCACTGGAGATTGAATCCAGGGCCTTTGATCTGAGCTGTGTCTCCAGCCTTTTTCTCTAGACAGGTTCTGAATTGGTCCCTTGGAGTGACCTTGAGCTTGCAGCCTTCCTGCCTTTAGCCTTCTGAGCAGCTGGGACTGTAGGAGCACTCAGCCATCAGCCTGCACCTGGTTCTACACCACTTCCCTGCCTGCACATAGCACAAGCTGCCCCAGAGACCCATGGGCTTGCATTTTTGTATGCGAGCCCTGCAGAGTTCCCCTCCCCTTCTTGCCCCTCCCCAGTCACACACAGTTTCTTTTTGTCTCATTCTTGATCTGTCATTCTCTGACGACCTCCTATCTCTCTGGCCCTTGGGCTGCTGACCAGAAATGATAAGGTGTGAAAGCCTCAGACATTTCCTTATCTGCTCAGGATGAGCAGTGAGCTGGATCCCAGGCATAGCTAAATATATTCTCCTTTAAGCCATAAGCAGGCTCTTCCCCCACCCTTCCTAAAGATTTGGGTCTTTTAAGTTTCCACAAAGGGAAAGGAAATAGCCCATGTCCGTGAATTTGCCCTGAGATTCCTAAACCTCCTTTCCTCTTCCTGCAGTGCTTGGCCAGAAAGAGCAGAGTAACAGAACGGTGAACATAAGGACTCGAGACAATCGCCAGCTTGGGGAGTGGGACTTAACAGCGGCTGTGCAGAGGCTGCTGGAACTGCACGGTGCCAGGGTTGCCAATGCTGAGGAAATTTTCTGAGCCTTTGCTGGTAGATAAGGGAGAGATCTGTGCAAGCCTCCAGCTTCTCCTCACCCAACCCAAGTACAGTCCAGAATCCTCAGGACCACATGTGTGCACTCTAAGGAGACTTTGTTCTGGGGTCTTCCAAGAAAAGGAAAATAGGGTTTGGATGTGAAAAATAAAATGAAAAAATAAAGAAAAAAAGCATTAAAAAAATAAACTTGCAGCTGCGAGGTGTATCTCTATCTCTGACTTCTGAGGAGTAGTTGAAAGGAAGCACCACTGTCTTTCCTCCCCCTTTCATTTTTTTTTTTTAGATTTTTAAAAACTATTATTATTATTATTATTATTATTATTATTATTATTTTAAGGTTTATTTTGTTTTCTTAAACCACATTTAGGGGCCGGCGAGATGGTTCAGTGGTCTAAAGCGCCTGCTTAGGAGGGCTCAGGCAACTGCGGGGACTGCAGTTTGATTCTCGGCACCATATGCTGCGCCAGCGCCACCACCAGGGCAGGCTGAACCAGCCACAAAATGAATAAATAAAAAAGAAACAAATAAACACAACAAGCAAACAAACAAACAAATAAATAAATAAATTAAAAAAAAAAAAAAAAAACCACATTTATTTGTTTGTGTTATGGCCGGCTCAGCCTTCCCTGGAGGTTGGGGAGCAGTGCAGCATGTGGTGCCTGGGATCGAGCCGCGGTCCCTGCGATGGCCTAAACTTCCTGATGCATGTGCTTCAGACCGCTAAGCCATCTCACCAGCCCTATTATTTTAATTTTTAACTTTATTTATGTTATGGCCAGCTCAGCCTGCCCTTGGGGTGGGGCTGAAGCAGCATGTGGTGCCAGGGATCGAACTGTGGTCCCTGCAGTTGCCTAAACTTTCCTAGGCAGGCACCTTAGACCACTGAGCCATCTCGCTGGCCCTGTTTTGTTTTTTGAGATGGTATCTTGTGTATTCCAGGCTGGCCTCACTCACTTCATGACCCTCCTACCTCAGCCTCCCAAGTGGTAGGGTTATAGGCATGTGCCTGGCTCTGGCCCTCTTTTGTCCCACAGTTAGGTTGTCACTGAGACAGTGGTTGTATTCTTCCATGATTAACTCCTTAGTACCTTGTTTCCAAACCAGTTCAGTAGGCTGTCAAATCCCTTTTCCACAGAAGGCAATGAAGTGAGGTGAGGTGCAAATGGAAGAGCTCAAAATTCTGCTGCCCCATGATTCTGAGTCAGTTTCTCCTTGGGTCATGCAGATGCTCCCTTCCCATTGCCTCCTCTTTTCTGAAACCTCAGAGGAGGCTCCCAGTGAGTTTGGGAGGAGTGGCTGCTAGAGGTGGAGCAGCCAGCACTGAGTCATGGCAGGAAGCTGAAGAGGGTGAGAGAGCACCAGGCCGCATATAAAAGGGAGACGGTCCTGGAGCTCACAACAGCAGTAATAGCAACCAGAGGAGCAGGCCTCCAGGAACCCTGCACTTCAAATCCAGGTCTGCTCAAGACAAACCGGCTTTCGGGTGGCCCCAGCATGGGGGTCATATCCAGGGCAGCTGTGATCTTGGCCTTTCTGGCAGTCGCTTCTGCAGTCTCTGAGGGAGGTGAGTAGAGGTGGGGTCAGCACTTGGAAGAACCTGCCTCTTCACTGGCAGAGTGATTGGGCCTCTCTTTTTTTCAGCTGGCTCAAGGTGGGGTGGGGCCTGGGGCAGTGGAGAATTTAGGAGGAAAGGGGAGAACAAAGAAGCATCCTAGAGATTGCTGCTAAGAAACTGAAAATTGGGCTGGGTAGGTAGCTCTGGCACAAGTGTCTTCCTGGCAAGTGCAAAGTCATGAGTTTGAACCCTGGTCCCGGAAAAAAAAAAAAAATAATTGAAAATTGAGCTGAAGTAGACAGCTAAGCAGGAGGTAACACAAAGAATCGCTGCCTAGGGAAGATGTAGGTGAAAGTGCTGTGGGACAGGTGAAGGGACCCTCTCCTCCCCGCTCAAAACTGGTTTCCTGAGCAGGATGTGAAGATACATGCTTAATCTCAGCACTCAAGGCTGAGGCAGGAGGGTTGCCACAAGTTTGAAGCCAGCCTGGGCTATAATCGTTCAAGGCCAAAATGAGCTATGTAGAGAAAATCAATTTGCTGAGCCCTGGAGGCTTGGCTGGTCCACTGGCTAAAGAAGAGCTAAGTGGAGAGCTCACTCACAGACTATGTCCTCTGTGAATCAGGTGTGCACTATGCTTTGTCATCTGAACAGAACAAACGCCTGATGGAGACTTGCAAGAATATCAAAACAGAGCCCACAGTTTGGTAAAACCCTAAAGTTGACACCCCTCCCAGTTCCTAGGCTTTTGTGCTTGCAGATCAATTACAAGTGATTCCTTTCATCTGTGCTTGGCCCAGTCCCCCTGGTCCTAAATTGAGAACTAAGTGTGGGAGGAGCTAAGACCAGTTTAAAGAACACTGAAATTTGTGCTAGGAATCCTATCAAAAGGCTGAAAGAGGGCTGGCGAGATGGCTCAGTGGTCTAAAGCACCTGCTTGGGCAACCACAGGGACCACCGTTGGGTCCTGGCACCACATGCTGCGCCAGCCCCACCCACAGGGCAGGCTGAGCTGGCCATAACATAAATAAATAAAGTTTTTTTTAAAAAAAAGACATAAATAAAAATAACCTTTAAAAAAAAAAGGCTAAAAGATGCTTAAAGTGCCTAGAGTAAGGCCAAGGGTGGAGGACCAGGCAGGTAAGGCCCTGGCCAGCTCAGATCAGACTACTCAGCTAAAAAGCATCACCAGTGGGGAATATAGCTCAGTTGCACAGCGCCTACCTGGCTAATGCAAGTCCTGAGTTCATTTCCCAGTACCAAAACAAACGTATCACAGAGCAGCTGCTGAGAGGACACCACAAGCCCTAAGGAGAGCTGCTGGCAGGAGATTAGCCTTTTCTTCACCCCATGTCATTTCTCTTTAGATCCAGCTCCTGGCCCAGGTTTCTTAGAACACAGTCAGTCACATCTAGGGGACACAAGGACAGGCACAGTCTAGGGATGGTTCCCATGTCTTGGTTTGTTTCCTACACTCAGCCTCCACACTTCACTATCCTTTGCTCAAGACCAGGAAAGACTCCTTCAAAACTATGCCTGACCTATGGCCGGCAGTATAGCTCAGTGGATTAAGCACTTGCTTAGGGAAGCGCAGGGGCCAGGGTTTCGGTTCCTGGCCGCGCCGGCCCCGCTCTCAAGCGCACTGAGCCGGTGATGGAGTCCGGGTGCGGTGGCACGCGCCTGTAATCCCATCCCTTGGGAGGCAGGAAACAAATGGATCACTATGAGTTGCATAGTGAGACCCTGTAGAAAAAAAACAAACAAACAAACTATACCTGACTTGTCTTCTCTCTCCCAGGCTTCAAGCCTGCAAGACAGAGAGAACTGAGACCAGTACGTCCCACCCAGCTCTTTGAAGAAGGTAAGAGCCAGGCACTGTGATATATTCCTGTCACCTTGGCTACTATGGAGGCTGAGGCAGTACAATCAAAAGTTTGAGGCCAGCCTGAGCACTTAGCTAGCTCTTGGCTCAAAATAAAAAGGAAGGGGGAAAGTCTGGGGTATACCTAAGTGGTAGAGTACTTGCCTAACCAGGATCTGAGTGCCATCCTAGTACCACCAAAAAGAGAGGGAAGATGAAAGCTTAAAGGGGCACACTGGGACTCGGAGTCCAAGAGAACCTGCAGGCTCTCCCTCCTGTCTCTAGTCGGCTATGCAGAGCCCCCGTCCCTGCCCCTGAGCTGGAGCCAAGGCCTCCCAGAGGGCCACCATTACACATCTCAGCATGGCCCTGCCTTTGAGGGACAGACAGAAGGTAAGGCGACAACGACCTCTCCGCTTTCCACCGGAGCCTGCTTCCTACCCTTCAGAGAGAAACAGCAGGGCAGAGTGGAGCAGCCCGGCCCCTCACCCACGTGGAAGAAGGGCCACTTCTGTAGCCCCTCTTCTGCCGCTTCTCTCCCTTGGGCCCTGTTGAAAAGAAAAATGAGCCAGGCTTATTCCCTGCCTCTTCCCTGTCAGCTCACGGTCAGCTTGCTGGGCCTCATGTGATCCACACCCTTTGCGTCCCCACCCTCTTTTACAGTGAACTTCCCCCCAGTCCCTCAGGAAGAGATCCCCCTCCAGGGAGAAGTGTCCCCTCCCCAGCACCTTGATGAAAAGAAAGGTGAGAGCACATCCATTCCTAACATCCAGCTCCCAAGTGCAGCGCACTGGCACTGTCTCACCTGCACCCCTTGTGTCCTCACCCCGTCTTCCAGTGGGCACCCCTGTCCTTCAGGAAGAGATCCCTCTCCAGAAAGAGGTGCCCCCACCCCAGCAACTTACTGGACAGAAAGAAAGTAAGCAACTCCCTCTCTTCTATAGTCCCTTCACCCCAGGTTGTACCCCAGAGGCAGGCAAGCTGCTAGCCATGCCGCGTATCAGCTGTGTCACCTCAGAGGACTTAGTCACCTCGCTAAGCCTGAATTTCTTCATCTGTAAAATTGGAAACACAATAGCTGTCTGATAGTTCTGTGATTAAGTGATATGAGGATCGTTCCTATTCTCACTTGCCTCTGCTGAGCTCCTCTTTATAGCTGAGACTAGTCCAGTCCACACTAATAGGATTTTCACTTATGTTTCTACCCCAATGGGCTCCCCTCTCACACACCAGGAGGAGATAGTCCAGTCTAGGCAAATGGAGGGTGAGCGACAGTGTGGGGCTTTCTATCCCCTGCTTAGCCTCTGGGGAGAGGAGCTGGCACCTGAGCCTTGGGCAAAGAAGCAAGGTCTTGGGAGGAGGGTCGGCTCCATGGTGACCCCTTTCCTGCTTTTATTCTCTTTTCCTTTCTAGACAGTTATCCCAAAGGTAAGAACACAGATTAATTTCCTGCTGGCTTCTTCTATGTCCTCCCAACCTTTTCTCCTCATCCCAATTCCTTTAGTCTTCTTCCCTGCTTCTCCAACCTATGTGGAAGCTTCCACACCCACACCTCACTATTTCCCCCTTCAAGAAAAGCCTGGTTCCCTCACTGGTCAGAGACCTTCAGATCCTCAGTCCTGGAATCCAGCCCAGCACTGCCAGCAAGGCCGGTTCCGAGGTGGCTGGGGCCACCGGTTGGACAACTTCCCCCCGGGGCGGCCTTCTGCAGACAATCTCAACCAGATCTGCCTCCCAGACCGGCAACCTGTGGTATATGGCCCATGGAACCTGCCCCAAACTGGCTACTCCCACCTTAGCCGCCAGGGCGAGGCCCTCAATTTGCTGGAGACTGGCTATTCCCGCTGCTGCCGCTGCCAGAGCACCACACACCGCCTAGAGTGTGCAAAACTTGTGGTAAGGGCTGGGATCTCGATACCTGGGGTGGAGGACCCTCAGAGCAGAGCCATGTGTTGGCCCTCCCATGTGGCTCCAGGTCAGGAAAGCAGAGGACAGCTGCTGCTGCTGCTGCTGCTGCTGCTGCTGCTGCTGCTGCTGCTGCAACTCTTACCTAGCTGCCAGGGATCTTTCTTAGACCCTGGAGGAAGGCAGGGATATGGGCATGGGACTTCTGGGCTGACCCACACCTCTTGCTCTAGTGGGAGGACTCGATGACCCAGTTCTGTGAGGCCGAGTTCTCGGTCAAGACCCGACCATACTCCTGCTGCAAGCAGCAGGGGGAGGCCCGGTTTGCGTGCTTCCAGGAGGGAGCTCTTCAGCCACACTACCAGCTCCGGGCCTGCCCCAGCCACCAGCCTGGTATTTCTGTGGGCCTGGAGGTACCCTTCCCCCCTGGGCTGCCCACACTGGACAATGTCAAGAACATCTGCCACCTGAGACGTTTGCGTTCCGTGCCACGCAACCTCCCAGCGACTGACCCCATCCAAAGGCAGCTACAGGCTCTGACACAGCTGGAGATTGAGTTCCAGCGCTGCTGCCGCCCACAGAACAACCATACCTGTGCACAGAAGGCTGTAAGTGATGTCCCAGCCTGCCAGGCTCCGATCTCTGAGTCCACTGATCCATGTACCCATGCACCTCCCTGCTGTGAGCACGTGCACATCCGTCCGTCCATGTGTCTGTCATGAGTCGATCCATCCGAGCCTACATGCTACAGTCCTGACCTCGTCCATCCACAACCCCACGAGCACTGTGCATCTGGCTGCCACCCATCTGCCTGCCCTGCCTCGCCTGTCCCACTCCAACCACTGTTCCAGCACATGTCCGTGGTCACCTCCAAATGTAGTCAGTGCTCCCCCCAAGCCCCCACGCTGCTGCCTCCTGGTCCTCCGGTTCTTTGCCTTCTGTCTGGCCTGAAGCCAGAGCCCTTGTCTCAGGGCTGGGCTGCTAAGGGAAGCAGACCATGAGAGAAGGGGCCAAGAGTGCAGGCTTCTTATTTTTCTCTCTCACCACAGTGGGAGGATGCCCTGGACCGATACTGTGACTGGGAGCAGGGCATAAAGACCCACCACCACACGTGTTGCCACTACCCACCCAGCCCCATCCGTGATGAGTGCTTTGCCCAGCGAGCTCCTTACCCCAACTATGATCGGGACATCTTGACCCTTGACCTCAGCCGAATCACCCCCAACCTCATGGGCCATCTCTGTGGAAACCAAAGAGTTATCAGCAAGCAGTGAGTTTTGCCCAATTCTTCCCTAACATTCTTCTCTTCCACTCTTCCTTTCTGGTCCACAAGCCATGACAAGTATCAAAGATGTGATCAGTGCTGTGATATAGGGTAGCCTAGATGCCTGTGTGCACTTAGAGAGAAAACCCATGATCCTCATACCATTCCAGTGCCAGAGTATGTTCAAAGACCCTCACCCCTGCTTATTCTACAACATAGTAAACAGATTCCTGGGCTGATCTGGAACATGACCGCCCATTGCTGTGAACTGCCATTTCCAGAACAGGCCTGCTGTGCTGAGGAGGAGGTGAGCTCTGGGGAAGGGGTCTCAGTCTGCAGAAGAATGCGGGGAGTGCGGGAGAGGGGTAGGGCTTTGAGCTGTTCTTCTCTGTTGTACCTGTAGTCAGCCCCAGAAAAATCTATTTCCTCGGTTCCTGACCTAGCCTGCTCTCCACTCCTCTAAGTTCCAATTATGTCTTCTCTGAGTGTCAAGCTTCTGGCATTCCCAGATGTGCACACCTATCAGTCCTAAGGAATCCAGCTATGCAATCAGCCCCATACTTTCAGGGGCCCAGGAAGAGGGTCCAACATGAGAACAGGAGCAGATGATGAGAGGAGGACATTACACGTTGATATCGATGCCTGACTTCTGAATCCCCCCCAATACCTCTGCTTTACTGTCCTCCATCAGAAATTAGCCTTCATTGATGATCTCTGTGGTCCCCGACGAAACTTCTGGAGAGACTCTGCCTCATGCTGTGACCGGAGGCCTGGGGATGAACAGACCAACTGCTTCAACATCAGTTATCTGAGGAATGTGGCTCTAGTGGCCGGACACACTGGGAACGCCAGGGGGGAGCAGAGTCCAACGGGGGGGACCAATGTCAGCCCTGCCCCTGAATCTCAGAAAGAATGAGTCACTACACAGCCTTGGAGGATCAGACTGGGGAGCCCTACCCCACCCTCTGAACACTTATTACAGTAAACACCTCCTGGGTCTGGCGTCCTCATTGTCTGTCATACACAAACACACCCTCCTAAGCCGTGAGGATTTCCCTCGGTGACTGGCCCCAGGCCTAGGTCCTGCTGTGAGCCAACAGAAGACATTCCCCTAACCAAATTGTAACTGTACTACTCACTGTTCTGACCCTGTTCACACATGTAACAAGGAGCGTCACCTCATTATGTCAGGATTCATGGTGAAAAATGCAGTTTATATCCTTGATGAACCCAGAAAAATGGCATAGGCCAGCATGATATTTCATTACTATTTTTGTGTGTGTGGGACCAAGGTTCAAAATCAAGACCTTGCATTTGCTAGGCAGGCACTTGTGCCCCTGAGCTATCTCCCCGGCCCTACAGTTTAAAATCTTAGTTTGTTTTTTTTTTTTGCGGGACTGGGGTTCAAACTCATGACCTTGCACTTGCCAGGCAGGCACTTGTGCAACAGAGCTACCTCCCCAGCCCCTAAAATCTTAGTTTTTGATCCCTGGAGTCATGCACTGACCCGCACCACATCCATTTCTTGATCCCCTCTCTGTTCCTCTGTGCATAGCATGCAAGACTTAGAGGTTACATGTCTTAAAAACATAGCCCTGCCCTTAAGTTAGTCACAGTCCACGAGCCGTGGCAAGCGTCGTAATGGGATCAGCGCTGAGGTATGGGCTGGCCCAGATGCCAGTGTGCCCTGAGCAGGACAGGCCCCAGCAGTGATGCACCAAGTGAGGCCAGAGCTGCTCAGCAGGGCAGAAGGGCGAAGGTGGCCTCACTCCCCCTAGCTTGGGGCTGGTCTCAGGCTGAGCGCACACTGGTGGCGCCACCCCTGTGCCCCCGTTTGCTGTTCTGAACTTCTGTTGGCAGTCCTCACCATGGGCACAGTACCCATCAGCAGGGAGGGGACCAGAGCCAGAGGGCGGTTGGGGACAGGGCCCTGGAGCCTCAAGGGTTGGAGTGAAGACTCAGCCGGCCGGGTGGGGGCATATCCCGGTGACCCTCGTGTCAGGATGCCTTTGCAGAAAGACAGACTTCCTGGCCCCGCTTGGAGGAAGTGGTGAGCCTAGCCAGGGCCAAGCTGAACCTCAGCAGTTTCCAAACCCGCACCCGCCGCTACCTCCCCCTCTCCGCCACAGCCTTCTATTTATTTACTTATTTTCTGGCCAAGCAGTTATCGCCAAGTCGCTATTAGCCGTGCACCCCCCCCTAATCTGTCCATCATCAGGACCACCAATGAACGGGCAAAAGAAGGATCATGACCCGCCCACCCCGACAGCTCCGCCCCCCTCCCCAGCTGGAGCTGCCGGGCGTCACGTGCTACTGCCCTGAGCGCCTGCGTGGACTTCTCCAGGCTGAGGAGTGGATCCGAGCCCCGCGGGGAGTGGTGGGCGGAGCCTGCGGCCGGGGTCCTCGTCCCGGGGGCCGGTATTCGCCAACCCGGGCATCTGCTCTTAAAGGACAACGGGAGGTGCTTGAGGGTTCCAGGCGATGGCTGAGGGAAAGGGAAGAGAGCCCGTTGACCCCAGCAGCCGGAGGAACAGGAATGGTAGAGTACAGGCCCGAGCCGGGCGTCGCGGCGCACGTCTGTGATCCCAGCAGCACGTGGGAGGCCGAGGCAGGCCGAGGGTGCTGTACGAGGCCAGCCTGAGCTGCATAGCGAGACCCTGTGTGAGAAAACCAAAATAAATAAAAAAAAAAAAAGAGAGCTGGTGGGGCCGGTGAGATAGCTCAGCAATCTAAAGAGCCTGCTTAGACTAGCTTAGGCAGCCGCAGGGGACCCCGGTTTGGTCCCTGGCAGCACACACCAGCCCCGCCCTCAGGGAGGGCTGAGTGGGCTAAACAAATAAAATAAAGAGCAGGTGATGTAGTGCAGAGTGTTGAGCCTAGTTTCAATGTCCAGTGCTTAAAAAAAAAAAAAAAATGACAACCCATTTGCTAGTGGAAATGTCTGGGAGGTTTGGGTAACAGTAAGTGTTGTGTCTCCCCAGATCTTGCATTGACACCCTAGTCCCCCACTGTGATACCAAGAGGAGGCCTATGGGAGTGGAACCTTAAGAATGGGATCAGTGCTGTTATAAAGGTATCTCCCAAATGGCACATAGTGTGGAACTGCTGCAGTTCCAGCTGGTTGGCTGAAGCAGAAGTATTGCAAATTTCAGGCTAGCCTGGGCAAGTTAGTGAGAACTCGTCTCAAAATAAAAATACAAGAATGCCGGAGAGAAAGCTCAATTGCACAGCACCTGCCTGGCAAGGGTGAGGTCCTGAATTCCATTTCTGGTACCAAACAAAAGATAAAAGAGAGAAAACACACAAAATTTTTATTTTTTCGAGGGACCAGGGTTTGAACTCACAACCTTGCACTTGCCAGTCAGGCACTTGTGCCACAGAGCTGTCTCCCCAGCTTTCCCCCCCAAGACTTTTCTACCTTAAAATGAGTTGATGTTGATGCCGGCCCCACCCCCATCCTGGAGATGGCAATTGAGACTGCGCGTGGTGGCACATGCCTGTAGTCCCAGCTCTTTGGAGGCTGTAAACAGGCAGATTGCTATGAGTCCAATCTAGTAGTGAGACCCTCAACACCTGTAGAACCTTCTGTAAATACGAAAAACAAAACAAAAAAAACCAGTTGAGGGGGCTGGCCAGATAGTTGGCACTGCATGCCACACCAGCCCAGCCCCCAGGACACGCTGAGCGTGCCATAAATAAAATGAGTTGATGAGTCAGCTTTCTTCACTTTGAGCTAGTACAAGTTTGACCTCATGTCTTCTATAAATATTTGCTAGAAGTGAAAGCAGAGACCACCGCTAAGTGAAACTGGACAACTGTGGGTGAACTGCATAGCCAGGCTCCCTGGGGAAACCGCCCCTGAGCTCCCTTAGGAGACTCACGGCTGTGTGCCTGGCCAGGTGTGGGACTGCTGTGTGCTTCTTGCACCTTGATCAAGGTTCAGTCCCTATCATCCCTGCTTTCGCTTCTGTAACCTCATTTCAGGCTGATTTCCAGTGAAAAACTGCCCTGGAGGATACAAACAATATAAAAGTGGAAACAGGGCTGTCTGTTCCGTACACTCAGGTGGACTCCGGTCCTCTGGAGAGATGCTGGCAAATACACTGCTCTTGGTTCCTGATATTTCATATCTTGTGGGCTCTGTTGGGGTCCCGTGAAGTCTTCCGCTTTGCTAATTGCTCAGAATTACCTCCAAGCGGCCTGGAATGTACTTTAATATTTTTTAACTACTAGCATACTGTGTTGGGGTGTTTTGTGGTTTTGTTTTGTCTTGTTTTTAGTTTTAGTTTTGTTTGAGATAGGATCTTTTTTTTTTTTTTTTTTTTTTGTGGGACTGAGGTTCGAACTCAGTACCTTGCACTTGCCAGGCAGGCACTTGTGCAATAGAGCTATCTCCCTGGCCCCTTGAGATAAGGTCTTGGGGCTGGAGATAAAGCTCAGTGGCATAAGCACCTGTCTGGCAAGAACAAGGTCCTGAGTTCGAAAGGTCTTGCTGTGAAATTCAGGCTGGTTGAACTCACCATGGAGCTCAGACTAACCTGGAACTTACAGCCATCCTCCTGCCTCAGCCTTCCCTGGGGTGAGAGGTCAGTTCACTTAACTCATATGATTAAATTGATTTTAATATATTCACAAGAGGGCTGGCTAGATAGCTCAGCGGATTAAGCACCTGTCGACAGCACAGGGACTAGGGTTTGATCATAGGCACCACATGCTATGCTAGCCCCGCCCTGAGCACACAGAACTGGCCACCAAGACCCAGTGTGGTGGCATACACCTGTAATTCCAGCATTGGGGAGGCTGAAAACAGGAGAATTACTACAAGTCCCAACTGCATAGTGAGACCCTGTACCAAATACATAAAAAACTATAGATTATTCACAAGAGATATACAATCAGTGTTCACCCACACTTATCGCCCAAAGAGACTCGGGTTCCTTTGTGGACAGCCATCTTTCTTTTGTCCATGGCCGTCCCCCGGCCTCAGTGGCCACTGACCTACTTCCTATCTGTAGATCTGCCTGTTCTGGACTTTTTATAGAAATGACATCATTCCATATACAGGATTTGATGTCTGCTTTCTTTTATCAGTTAATATTTTCAAGATTTTTTCATGCTAACCATTATTATTTTTTACACTGAATAATTACCACCACTTTGTTGGCCCATTCATCAGCTCATAAGTATTTGGGTTGCTTCCACTTTTTTTTTAGGGTTTTTGTTTTGTATTTTAGGGAAGGGTCTACAGGGTGTTCAGGGTCTCACTGCTAGATCAGACTCATAGTGATCTGCCTGTTTACAGCCTCCCAAGAGCTGGGATTACAGGCATACCATCATGCCCAGTCTCAACTGCCATCTCAGCACACCCTGAGGGAAGGGCTGCAGGCCCAGGGATCAAACCCTGGCACTGCTTGCAGGTGCTTTAATCCACTGCGCTATTTGGCCAACCTAGGGTTTCTTTTTGTTGTTGTTCTTAGTGGTGGTGTTAGTTTAACTGGGAATTGAACCCAGGTCCTTTGCACTGAGCTACACCCGAGCCTTATTTTAAATTTTCTTTTTCTTGTGTGTGTGTGTGTGTATGTGTGGTACAGTCTCACTAAGTCACCAAATTACTTATGCTGCAAACTTATAGTTCTACCTTGGCCTCCCACAGTGCATGGATTATAGGCGCTTGCCACCCCACCAGCTGTGACTGCCAGCGGTAGCACTGCTGTGCATTTCGTGCACGTGTTCCCATGTTCCCACGGGGCACTTGTTTCCATTCCTCTTGAAGCTCTCCCTAGGAGCCTACTCGCCGGCCCGGTGGGAGGCTTGCAGCCACCACCTTTCCAGGAATAGGCTGGTTATTTTCAGAGACTATCGGTCTTGAGGGGTCTCTTTTATCTCAGTCCGTGCCCACCATTCTTCTCCTGGCCATCCTCGTGAAGTGACACGTTCTTGTGGTTTTGACTTGCATTTCTCTACTGGCTAAGGATGAGCACTCTGCCACGAGCGTATTAGTCAGTGTCTTTTGTTTTTCTTCATTTGTTTTTTGTGCACTGGGGACTGAACCGAGGGCCTCACACGCACACCCTACCACAGAGCTACTTCCCCATCCCTCTGTTGCAGTTCACAGTTTTGGTTATCATAACTTTCAGTTCCAGAATTCACTTCTTTTATTTCATTTTTATTGTCTTTTTCAGTGGTAGAAATTGAACCCAGTGCCTTGTGCATTGTGGGCAAATGCTCTCCACAACTTAAATGTTTTTCTGTTTAAATTCACTATATTATTTATTATTTACACATCTATTTATCTTGGGTGCTGGGAACTGAACTCAGGGTCCCATGGGTGCTAAGCACGAGCCCACCCACTGAGCTACATCCTCAACTTCTTCATCATTTAAAAAAATGTCTTGTTTCCATGTAGTTTTCCAGTCTTAGGTTTTAGTCCACGGGTATAATAAGTCCTTTGTTCTGACCTTTTCAGTGTAATCTGTTTCTGACCCCTTGTTCTTGCTGTCCTTGTGCTATCTTCTGTCCCTGAGTGATGTTCTGTGTGATGGCACTGAGTTTTGTTTGTGTGTTTTTGTAGTGCTGGTGAAACGCAGACCCTTACAAATCCTAGGCAAGGACTCCACCACGGAACTATATGCCCAGGCCTAGACATTATTTTTTTTTTTTTAGATTGTTTTTGGAAAATTATTTATAGAAATTCCATGAGGCCCAGACAATTCTGTCTTCCTCTAAA
>PVKN010003280.1:0-38032 GCA_004027915.1 Capromys pilorides | reverse complement strand
CTATGAGTGTTAAATGTACTTACAGAATTTGGAGAAACAAGGCACTGTTGAGCTTAATGGTATACAGCTACCTTGCAGTGCACTGATTATGCTTTCTACCTACTAAATTAGAACTCTCCGCTCAAGTAACAGAATTCCAATTCCTGAGTGAAACTAGTTACAGAGAGACAGGAAGTTTATTGCAACTTTTTGTTTCTACAATAGAAAAGAGGAAGCATGCTGTAATTTAATATTGATAAAAATTGAATCAACATAATGTGTCCCAGTCAGCTTAAGAAAATAAGGAAAGTTAGCAAGGCACATAGTTCTAGGAAGAGTGTGGGCATTGCCTACTGTCTTCAGAACCCCTGATAATTAGTCAAATTTGAAAGAGAATTCCTGAGATTAGAAATGTTTCTATTTTAGATATTCTGGTCATGGCTACTCTATCCCATTCCCACTCTAACAAAGCCATTCAGAAACTTCATACCTCTCCAAGGCTATTCAGAGTAAAGAATTTTGAAACCATACATTCTTGCAAATGTCATTTCACCTATCTCAATTATTCAGCATGAAACAGTTCTAAAAAAAGAAGTGTGTTTGTGTCATCTAGCCAGGAACCCACAGGAAAGTTAGCCTAAAAAGAATCTCTCTATTGTACCATGCAAAAGGCCTTGTCATCTTTCTCTTACCCTAGAAAAATGTCACCATAATCAACGGGCTTTGGTTAGTTTTGTTTGTTTGGTTGGGTTTTTTTTTTTGTTTGTTTTTAGCAGAATAGATTTATTGGGGGAATGAAAGCGCCTGTCTGAGAGAGGGACAAGAGGGGGATCCCAAGTGGGCGGTCCCCAAGGCTCTGGTTCTAAATTCAAATTTTCTACCAGTAGATTTTTACTGTTCACATAGAATTTGTTTTCTTAGGTTATTGAGGAAAATTATCCTTTTTAATTCTGAAAAATCTAAGCTAGTCTTTCTCCCAAAGCCTAGAGTGTTTGTACCCTGTATCAGATAGCTGTATTTCTTTGCAGTGCTTCAATACTGAGTGGTTACTTCCCTTTTTGGAAGAAACATGTGGGACTCACATTGTTTCTAAAAGGGTGGCATGGTTTACAGCATCATAGATCATGGCATTTCCTCACCTCACTTGAGTTCTACTGTCCCCTTAAATTTGGCTCGACTCATCTCCAAGAGGCCTTTCCCAACCCCTGGTTTTGGAAGACGTCCCTCCTGTTGGCTATCACGGCAGCCTATGGAGTAATAATACTGAATTCGCCGCACAGTGTTACATGATCAGCCTTTCCCTCTCCTCCACCATGAGGTCAGGAACTGTGTTCTCTTCCTAGACTTCCCTCAGACCTAGTACATACTGTGATGCTACCTTATTAACAGTCAGTAAATGTACAATAGAGAGATGGGTGGAAAGACTGATGGGGAAGCCTTCAGAATATAAAGTCCAAGCCTTCTGTGTGCCATGGATCTCTTTGGGTCTCTTGTAAAGTATATAAATCCCTTCTCAGAAAAACATTAAGTGCCTTAAAATAAACATATGAGATCACTAAAGAAGTCAATTATATTGAGTATAATTAAACATCTTAACATTAATTCATGACTCAGTAACATGTACATCTTTATTGACATATTAAGCATAACAGAATTATTGTAAACTTATAGTGATGAGTATAAATTTTACTTATAGCAAGTTTACTGTGATTCAAAAATGTGCATATTTCATAGATAATAAAATATAAACATTGCTAAGTATATGGCTTGTTGTTGCCCATATTGGTAGCTAAAGGAAATGTTAAGTTATAGTTAAAGATTAACAAAAACTGCTGAGTGTCATGGTGCATGCCTGTAATCCCAGTACTTAGTAAGCTAAGGCAGAAGGATTGCTGTGAGTTCAAGGCCAGCCTCGGCTACATAAGAAAGTTAAGGTCACCCTGTACTATACAGTAAGACCCTGTCTCAACCCCCCCCCCCAAAAAAAAGATTAACAAAAATAAAGATATTATGTTCCCCAAGTTTACATAGCCCTCACCCCCAAGTGTCGACCTGCATAGGAGTGAGAACTCAGGGTAGTGTGGTATGGCAGCTTGGCCAGTGGCCTAAAAGCAATCCATGATAAACTGCACTAAGAAATTAAGTTATAAAAAAAAAGAAAGAAAGAAGTTAAGTTTTTCAAGAGCCACTGAAGAGTTTTAAGCAAAGGGCTAACAAGCAGAGAAGTACTCACGATGCTTGGCTCCTACATGGCACAACTACTGCTGCCTCAGAACAGCCAGTTGAGAGGTACCTGCTCATGTTACCTAGCACTGAAAACTTGATGAAATTAACAAGGGAAGGAACTGTTTGGGGAAAAATGTGTGGGAAAATATTGGGAAATAATGAAACTTTAGGTGTGAAAATCATTTACAAGACCTTTATAGAATAGAAGGAATCACTTCTCAGTCTTTTGACTAAGACCAAGTGAAGAATGAAAGGAATGGGATTGTAGATGCAGTGACTTAGGCGGTAGAATCAAAGGCCTTTGTACAGCAGAATACAATCAAATGGATTTGGATTTGGTGATAAGGAAAGAAATACAGAAAGAGAAGTGTTGCTAAATGTGGGAGGTTTAGAGAAAGAAGTTCATTTCAACATAGTGTGTATGTTAGGCTGCCTGTGGCTGAGTGGATGTGTGTTTGGGAGTTAGCTGGGTGGAAGCTTAAACGAGAAGTCTGGGCTCAGTTGGGATTTGAATGTGACAGGCAGGCAGATGAAGCCATGAACATGGAGAGATATCACAACCTTGGAGAACCCATTTTAAAGGTTGGGAAGGAAAAGAAGAGCCAGTGAAAAGATGAGGATGGAGGGGGAAATGGGTGCAAATGAGAACCAAGGTAGAATAAAGCAAGGGAAGACATTCAGCTGTACATTCTCAGCCCTCCAGTCCCAGTATACATGGGAACCTCTGGAGCTGCTAAACTTATAAAGCTGCCTGTGTGTCTGAGGCACCCAGGAGACCAGCATGCTTTGTCTTGCCATTGTTCAAAACTATAAGCAGATCATGTCTCACTCATAGAAAAATAAACTAGTATTTGGTTATGAACTTGAAATTTTAATTTAAAACTCACTTAGAAGGGAAATTCTAAACTGCCGTGACCATCTTTGGCTCAGGTTTATGGAAACAGCTGGTGTGCGCTACTTCCAGGCTAAAGCCAACATCACTATTAGTCCATAGGAGACTAAAACGGTTCACAAGAGAACGGGTGAGGTACAGCTCTCAGAGGAAGGTGAGCCGCAGTGGAAAAGCTGCCTGCAAGGTGATGCCATATCAGCCAGGGCCAGGCCAGAGCTACAGCGGTTTGAGAAGAGGCAAAGTGTCCTTGCGAATGGGGGGCTCTCTCCCATGGCTTTCTCCCCATTCTTTTTGGCCTGCCTTAGCCAAAGGTACTTGCTGCCTTTGGGCCAACTCTTAGACCACCCTTTGCATACCAACCCTTGGCCTTGCACACACCCTGCTGGCTGGCACATGGGAAGTGCTGCCTGGGTCCTGCCAGTCTCACCTGAATCCTATCTCAAGTATCATAATCACCCAAGACAAATAGATTTGTTTTTATCTGGACCGTTTTGACCTTGAGAGTTTCGTTGGTGGCAATTGTGCTAATATAGCCATGAGTTCTTCAGTGGAGTCTGATTAGAAGAACATAAGTGTGTTGGAGAGCCAAGTCCTCAGGGCCGCAGCCTGGATTTCAACTCCAGCTCTCCCACTTGCTTAGTTATGTGACCTTAAGTTGCTAGACCTCACTGTCCCTCCTTTGCCATTAATAAAATTTGTGTAATAAAAATACCTATTCTCTTTTGGTCACTCTAAAAGTATAATCCTATAATTCAGACACAGACTGAATGTAAGTGTCAGACATTGAATGTTCATTATTGCTGATATAAAGGTAATTAGAGCCTAAATATGCAATGAGTGATGTTAATGATCCTGTATGTTAAAGAACTGGAGCACCCAGTCCGACTTGAGGTCACAGCCCCCAATCCCTGTACGATACGCGAGGAAACTGTCTTACAGAATCGAGATAAGCAAAAACACAGTAGCACTTTTACCAGAACCTTGGCCTAGCACCCAATGCAGAGAATTCCAATGAATGGGACTTGGCCATTTCAGTCAAAGACAACTATTTTAGCCTATCTGCCGCTTCCTTGAGGGATAAAATCAGGGAGGAACAGAAATAAAACAGGTAAATCGGCTCCCAGTGCTTCATACTTCCTCACCAGAGAAAAGTAGCTACCGTGGGTCAGCTTAGTGCAGTCTCAAGTAAGGAAGAGGGAAGTAATCACTGGGTGGCTTTGTGACTTTCCTGTAGGAGGGAGAGGTTCTAACCCTGTATGCACCAGTGTGCCAGAAGAATTGTTCAGCCACTAGGGAGTGGGCCAGGTAGGCCTGTTGGGAGCAGCTTGCATGCTCCTTTGGCACCTCTGTTCCTGCTGCTCCCAGATGCCCAAAGGAGTCCCAGGGGCAGGAACTATTGTGTTTTCACCTCTCTTTTCTTTGGAGATTTTAGTTTTCATCTTCTCAAGAATTGTAACTGAGCCAGATAGAGGTAAAGGCAAGAAAAGAAACAGATAAATTGAAAATTAAATTTCCTAAACAATAGGCATGGCCACCTCCCACTTACCCCCGGGCACGCTGACACTGAAGCAGATTTGAGGACCAAAGAGACACTGCCTGGTTACTATTTTGCTCAGGTAGAGCTGGCAATTATGTAGTTATAAATGTCAGTTCTTACCCTTGTACAGTTCCTGAGAAGGCAGCAAGTTCTCCTCCTCTATAGAAGGATTTTGTAAGCAATCCAGCACGTTCCAGACGCTTCTGATCAGAAATACCTGAAGAACTGGGTGAGGGAAGAATTCAAAAGAAAGAAAAGCACCACAGAAGAGGATACAATCCGGATGATGATTACCCAAGACAATATCCAGCTAAAGGGGTTAGAAAAAGCACTTGCATTAGCAAGATCTTAACTCTAGCGTTCTTCTTGAGGATTTCCAGATATTCATGTTTGGTTGAGGTTAGGCTGAATGGACAGCTCAAAGCCAAGTCAAACTGTTGGTGTGTACAGTACTCAGGCACGACTTCAGAAGGTGGAGCCCAAGTGTCAGAGCAAAGAAAAGCACCATGAAACAACTGCTTTAGAACTGAGAAATATGTGTGAGTCCTGAAAATGCCAGTTGCACATGAAAAGATGCTCAATGCAAAGCATCAGGAAAATACATATCAAAACCATAATGAGAGCTGGGTGTGACAGCACACACCTGTAATCCCAGCACTTGTGAGGCTGAGGCAGGAGGACTCCTGCATGTTCGAGGCCAGCCTGCTCTGTAGTAGCCTCAGAAAGACAAAACAAGCACAGAAGTATAAATGTTAGCACATGCTTTTCACTACAATAGCTCTAAAAAGGAAAATAAATGTTAGTGAAGATGTGGAGAAATTGTTCAGTAGCACACACCTGGCATCCCAGCGTTCTGGAACCTTCTCAAAAAATCCTTTTGTAGCACCCTTAAGGGTCATTGAAGTACCTTGTTCAGCTGTTCCATGATTTGATTGCCAAAGAACTCAAAGAAACTATCACTGGCAAATCTGGATCTTTGCTGGAAAGAAAAAACTTAGTGAATACATTGAAATACCAAAAAGAGCGGGGAAAACTTTAACACAACTTCAGGGTGCAACCTTCCTGACTACCTTAATTTTGAGGTGGATTAGAAGTATGTCCTGAAGGAAAAGCCTTGGTGTGTCAGGTTCTTTTCCAAGGACAGGAAAAACAGAATTTTCAAGAGCACATCAGAGACACATACATCACAGCCAGAGTTGATTAAGGACACTTTTAAAAGCAATTAAATTTATAGTATACAGTTAATTCAATCGAAGATGTAGAAGTGAAAGGTTATGAAAGATGCTAGCATTGTCAGTCCTGTAAACTTAAGTCTTGTTCATCAACAGAGCAGAGCTAAGAAGCTAATCCAAGAATCTGGCTAGATGTAGAATCTGAGAAGACGTAAACAGAATTCTGCAGAATCAAACATGGTACCTAGTAACTGTACTTCAAACCAGAGATGTGGCACACCCAGTGGTGTGGATGTTGAAGACCTAGGTTGCCAGAGCCCCACTTTCCTGTAGCCTCAAAAGCCACAACATGAAATCCTTCCAAATGCCCTTCTGAGGGAGATCTACAAATGCAAAGTGCTTGTATGAGTCAGGGTACAGGATCTTAAATAAGCGTTAATATGTTGCAAAACCATTTGACAAAAAAAGAGAAGCATTTGTGAAGTCCTAGATCAAGAACACTTTGGAAGTATTTTGTGGCATATGGTTGATGTGCATGCTCAAACATAGTCTATGGTAAACCTAAAATCTTTGGGGTTTTTTTTGTTTTGTTTTATATTTGGTGTCTTTTTCGAATAGGTTTTCACTGTGCAGCTCATGCCGGCTTTGAATTAACTTCATAGCCCCGGCTGGCCCCAGGCTCCCAGGGATCCTGCCTCAGCCTCATGAGTGCTGAGATTGCATGCATGTGCCACCACATCCAGCTAAATAAATCTAAAATCTTGAACATAAATAAATTTTGTAAACATCTCCATTTCTTTAAATTGTTTAGTTTGCTCAGAAAAACCATAGTGAAATTATAAAGCTTTGTAGCTTCTTGTGTCTATTGACACAAGAAGGGTAAGGTTTTTGAGTAACTGAAAGGAAGTGTTCATGCTACGGAATAGGTCACCTTTAACACTGCAGGGTCAAGGCATAAGTGCCTCAGACTCTGGCAGGAGGCAAGAAGCAGAAGCCTGGTGCTATGATCCCACCTATTCTAGATGGTCTTCTGGGTGGAGATGCACTGGAGGACCTAAGAGTTCATATATATCCTAAGCCTTGGACAGTTGGAAGGAGATGAAAATGGAAATGAAGCAAGCCGGGAATCCTAGCTGAGATGGGAAGGTGCCTTAGCTTGGCTCTAGAGTAGCTCTCAAAGGCCCATGTGGCTGGGGAGATAGCTCAGTGGAATAACTGCTTGCCTGCCAAGCACAAGGTCCTGTGTTCTATACCTGGTACCACCCAAAAAAAGGCCCCTGTGTGCAACAAGGAAACAGGAATCCAAGCCCTGCCTGTCTTATTTTATTCTCTGTCCACTCTGTGGTGAGCAGCTTTCTCCACCACACACTCCCTGTCATCTGTGTTGCCTCACCAGAGGCCCAGAGGAAGGCCCATCAGCCATTGAAACCTCAGAAACCGTGAGCCTCTGAGCCTTGCCTCTGTATTGGTTGACTGGCACGGACATTTGTTAGAGTGGTGCAAAGCTGACTGATACAGAGGCCTATGTGTTAGGTACTGACTAATCCCTTGGTAAGTGATGGGCTATTTTGTATCAAACCTTTTGCTTCTTCCACAAACAAGTAAACAAATAAACAACAACAAAAAAAAAAACCTTGTCTGGTTAGAGTTACTCCAGAGAAGGAACAAAACATGGAAAAGGTAGGAATAACATTCTTTTCCTCGACCTCTCAAGGTCAGGCAGAGGAGACAGAGTTCCTCCCAAAGCATGTGCATGTGCCGCTCGGCTCCCCTTGCCAGAGCCTGCCTGCTATGTGCCTTGCCTCACCGCACAATAGCTCAAGACCCACAGGTCCCTGGAATCCAGGAGCCTGCACAGCCCAGTGAGCAGTTGTCTCAGCTGCTGCAGCTGTAAACACAGCAGGGTAAACAGTAACAGTCCCCAGATGCAAGTGCCTTCCTCCACTCTGGGCATCAGAGTATTTGACCAAGGATACCGCAGTGACAGGGCTTGGCACCAGGTTGCACTTAGGAGGATAGGTGGGATGTATGTTGAAGTGGACCAGGGCAGTGCACTCTGAGCTGAGTGTCACTGACTGGAAATGTGCTGCTTCACTGTTTGTTAGGCTGGTGTCCTAGCTACCGTTAGTCTCTTTATTTACAACCGTTGCAGGAAATTTTTTGGATCATAAATGATACATATTTAATAAACATTTTTGTTTTCAATTTTACCAAATGTTAGAACAAAAACAGTTTATCAGAAGAAAATATATTTCTCGGGGCCAGCGAGATGGTTCAGTGGTCTAAAGCGCCTGCTTAGGAGAGCTCAGGCAACTGCAGGGACTGCAGTTTGATCCCTGGCACCACATGTTGCGCCAGCCCCACCACCAGGTCAGGCTGAGCCAGCCATAAAATAAATAAACAAACAAATAAATAAATAAAAATTAAATATATATATACATATATATGTATATATATATTTCTCAAAAGGCTAATTGAAGACTGTAGGACTTCTTTTCCCTCTGACCTGGGTGCAGGTGTTGCACCTCCCAGTTAGTGCACTGCCTCCTTGTCAGTCATACAGTCACCCTCCAAAGGTACCTCCTGTACATGGAGCACTTGCTGTGCTGTTTTCTAATCTCACCATTCACCCAAGGAGCAGCCATTCCATCCCCGCTTTGCAGGACAGTAAACAGTCATGTGGAAGCCAAGCAGCTGGTCCAGGTTCACAGCCCTGGTGAATAGTAGAAGCAGGCTTCCCAGCTGGCGGGCGTGATCAGGATCCTATACTTAACACTGTGCTCCCTGCAGAAGGCTCTGTTGCAGTCCTGTATAATAAGCTGGAGGCTTCACACATTGCTCCACCATGTTGAAGGTCACATTACCAGGCTGTAGTATGAAAACATTAGGAGAAGCCCTTTCACTCCAAGCATGCTACCCTCCAAGAATGCCATTTATTGCCCTGCTCATATCCACACTAGATGATGGGCAGGCTGCTCAAAGACAGCCTGAAGGAGCAAAGTTCGTTCTGTGATTCTGTGCCACACTTGGCTATATGGTGAATTGCAGGTTAAGCAACACAAAACTCATCCACAAGGGTAACAAAAGAAAAAGAAAAAAAAAAAAAAAAAAAAATATATATATATATATATATATATATATATATATATATATATAAAATGCATGCATACACATATCTTAAACATTGAAACTCCATTATACTAGACTTCCCATTTCTGTGTTGCTATGGTCCTACCAGCCTATTGAGTAGAGAGAAGCAATTTATATAATTTGTGTGCAGGGCTGGTGAGATGGCTTAGCAGTCTAAAGCATGTGCATCAGGAAGCTTAGGCCACCACAGGGACTGCAGCTCAATCCCAGGTACCACATGCTGCGCTGCCCCCCACCCCCCAGGGAAGGCTGAGCCGGCCATAACACAAATAAATGTGGTTTAAGAAAATAAAATAAACTTTTAAAAAAGTCCATAAATATAATTTGTGTGCATAGCCTTTTCATTGTTAATGTTATTTTTAACCACTGATACATCATTTGAATTACTTTTATTATTAGAGCATTACTGTAGTTTCTAATATTTTTGTTCTATTAATAATAAATTATTTATTAGTGACACACCAGGCTGGACATGGTGGCACACCTGAGGCTAAGGCAGGAGGATTGCTGTGAATGTGAGGCCAGCCTAGGCTACTAAGTAAGTTCAAGGCCAGCCTGAACTGCATAGGGAGTCTTTGTCTCAGAAAGACAAAAGATAATTTATTTTCCTGCACCTTTAAATGTAGCCACCCTACTAATATCCTGAGATTGTTGGCTGACAGTTCCAGAATTCCCACCGCAGTCGCTTCCTTCCTGATGCCACATCCTGATGCAGAACTGCACAGACTGCAAAGCAGGCTTTCAGTAGTAGTACTTGGGTTAGTGCAAGTTGCCACGAATCACACACTGCTAGTTCTCATTTGAAGTGGGAGACTTCCGGGCTCTAGGTCTGTTGTTTTCATGGCATGGGTCAGTGCACTGTGAGTTGTAAGTAGTACAGCAAAAAGTTTGAATCAGAAACGCTGCCTCCATATTCCTTACCCAGCCCGCTCGTTGCCTGAATCTAGCAGGCCAGTATCACTAAGCTGCAGTTTTCCTGTCTGTAAAATAGTAATAAAATGTCATCTTCAGAGCACTGTTGCTAGAATGCACTGAGATGTATGTGGAAAGTGTTGTGCGTGGAGCTCTGTACCTCCTTCTCAGCTTCTGTCAGCTCACGGTGGTGTGTTGCAATTCGTGTCTGCTTGCCATAGTGTAAGAACAGCATGCTCTCAGCTGCTGTGTTTTGATTCTAGTTAATTCCCTCTCGTTCTGTTTCACCTGTCCTCCTGTTCCCCATCACTGCCTCCACACACCTCATACTTTTTCATTTTCCTGGTTAGGTTACAGGTACAGAGTCCTCTAGTCACATCTGTTACCTGTGATTTATAATCTATAAGGAATAAGAAATATTTCAAGCCAATGTTTGTAAACGTATTAGATAACCATGTGTTTTACGTGTGAGCCAAGATTTTCATAGGTCTTCAGTGAATACAGGCCACATAACTTCCCAAACAAAGCAAAGCAAAACAAAACGTTTAGAAGACTTACGCTATATTGTCAGTCATACAGAACTAAGAAACAAACTCAGCTGACCATAGGAACGTGTAGATTCCTTACTGCTAATATCTTGACCATGAACACTGCCTTTGTTGGGTTGCTAGTACGTCCATGGCCACTCTGGGCACCAGTTACTTGGACATGACTCGTCTCCACACTGCGGGGGAGAGAAGGGGGCTGGGAGCCTGTGTGGTACGCCCGTGTTCAGCTGCCTGTCTGACTCTTCATGCATGAGGAGGAGGTGACTTTTCTAAAGCTGAGTACTCATTGAGCTGGCTTATGATAGGAGACATTTCCAGTTATAATTGTCTCCATGAAAAGGAAATGTTAGATTCTTTATAAAAGTAGTTCTTAAAATGTCAGACACAATGAAGAACAAGTGTGAACAAGACGTTCTCCTCCAGGGACCTGTGAGGCAAGGTTTCTTCCGCCTCACTTTCTCTGGCTGACACTTCGTATTATTCCAGTTTTCCCATGACTTACCACTATCTTATGTGCTGGCATGGCGTTACAGCATGGCTTCGTTGATGTCCAGGTATCTTTGGGCAAGAGCAGTGGAGCAGAGGACCAGACCTGATGGGCAGAGCTCCTAAATCTGGATTTCTGAACCGTGTTCATGCTCTGGGGAAGTGCTGAATAACTGCATAGCGACTGCCACACATGGTATTTCCTGAATGTAGTTTAACAGATTTCCTGGTGGATAAGTATAGGAAGTGGTTCAGGGAGGACCTAAAGTTACATTGCTTCCTACCTATTGCTAGGTGATTAATATTAATATGTGCAAGTAGCTTGTGTGTAGAGTAGGGTTTTAAGGGGAAGCTGTAGCAGGGTACTTGCTGACAGGTCCTGGGGAATGCATGTTTCCATTACTAGCTGAAGCGGCCTATCTGGGTGGTGAGGGAGGATAAGCCATTTTAGAGTTATCACAAGAGCTGAGACCAAGAGAAAGAACCAGCAACTGCAGGGCTCTTCTAGGCTCCACGAAGAACAAATCCATACCCTTTTAAGACCCAGGGAAAAATAAATTTTGGTCTTAAGAGCTTTGGAGTACCCAGAAATGGTTGAAAAGAACAAAAGATTGGAAGGAATAAAATAAGCAGTCTGTAGGCCACAGGATCTCTGCAACGTTCAGGTCAGACCCAGAAAGACCTCTGCGAAGTGATTCATTATTCACAATGAAGTCAGCCACTCTGGGTTGGTTGTCAATTATTTACTCTTGACATAACACATTGCTTTTCTCACTAAAGCTTTCAATTTGGTCTGGCGACACACAGCAACATTCCCAAAGCTCTGGGCAGTGGAGACAGGAGAATCACAAGTTCAAGGCCAGCCTTGAACATAGTGAGATCCTGTCTCTAGAAACAAAAAAAAAATATATTTTTAACTTTCTAAATACTGGTTAAGCTGTCGTGTTATTAGAGTAAAGGCCAGTGTTTTTGTAAGAGCAATGTCACCTGTCTCCCACCACCTGTTCCCTCTGGGCTGTCTTGCCAGACAGAGTAATTTCCTAACACTAAGACATGATCACATCACTTCATTGTATGATGTCCTCCCATTAGTTCCGTGGGCCTCAGCAGAGGGGAGGCATGGGAGGCTGTCACAGCAGTGCTCCTGCCTGCGCTCACCACCTGACATTCCAGCCGTTTCGTTGTCTCCACGTCCCACGGCCTTGCCACGCCCTTCTGTGCCAGTGACTGCTTGGCCTGATCCCTGCACTGTACTCCCCAGCTTGAAGGCTCCACTCAGGCCTTCCTGCCCTCTGCCTCCCCTCATCTGACTTCCGGTGGCCCTGAGTAGTGGCTCCAATCTCTTCTGCACTAAGATAGTCATGCTGTCCATTTTCCAGGATTCTGATGTGAGCGATGTGCTCCTGAGCAGACTGAAGAAGAAGTGATTAGGGTTTGAGTGAGAAGCAAACTCGGCTTCTAACCGGCACGGGGCTGAACCAAGCCCTAACTTTTTTTCAGTGATAACAGATGTCCTAGCGTCCTTAAATTTTAGTCCTTATTTTTTGTAAGAATTATCACTATCTATGCTTCTGAATATAAGCTTTCACTTTTGTTGCCTTTAAAAAATATATATATAAAACTACAACATAGAAATGTTTCAGTGAGGCACAGCAACCGGACTATATTTACATGATACATATTAAATATATAGCCATGTATCACATATACCATATTTCTATGTGTGTGTCAGATGCAGGTATAGGAAGGTGAAGGTCTTCCTAATGTGCCAAAGAACACTCTCCATTCAGCCTTCTTGCTGTCACCTGAGGTGTGACTACAATACCTCCCACTGAATCCAGCACTCTTTCCTGTTGTATGAAGTATTTCCTAAGAAATGTCATTAACTCACTTGGAATACTGGTCACATTTAACAGCTACATTGAGAAGCCTGAATCTATCCAATTTACCCTGGCATTCATGCAACAAACATATCCCATATGCCTACCATGTGGCTATATGAAAACTATTAAAATTATTAAATGATCACCACACCAGTGCCTCAGTACCTCTTCCTCTTGCTCACCTGTCCTCTCAATCCTAATAATTACTTTGCTGGAGATTTGCTACACAAAGGCCTCACTAGGTGTGTTTGTTTCCATCTTATTATTATCGTGCTGTCCCACAATGTGATCTTGCTGCCACACATTTTGATTAATGGGGCCCTCAGATAGGCAGACATGGTGAAGTACAGGTACCACACGCCTTCGGAGAGCTGTGACCACAGTTACACAGTATAACATCTGTGCTTGGAAGAGAAAGTGTTTCCTAATGGAACATTTGTCTTGTCTTTCAGATTACATTTTACTATGGAGTCGAAGACCCTTGGTGTCCAACAGAGTACTACGAAGGCATAAAGAAAGATTTTCCAGAAGGAGATATTCGACTCTGTGAGAAAAACATACCTCATGCCTTTCTCTTCCATTATAACCACGACATAGCTGACGTGGTTGCTACCTGGATAAAAGATAACCTGTCTAAATAGAAATACTGACAAAGACACAAGCACCTGCAGCTAGTACCTTCATCAGTAGGTCTACTGTGCTTAGCAGGGAGCTATTTAATTTCTATGTTTTTGTTTTGTTTTGTGAGACCAGGGATTGAACTCAGGCACTTGTGCTTGCCAGGCAACCGCTTATTCTACTGAGCTATTTCCCCGGCCCCTTTTATGTTTGATTTTAGACAAGGGGAAAAAAAATGAAAAACCTCCTTGCTTAAAAACTACCAGCTCTGGGCCGGCGAGATGGTTCAGTGGTCTAAAGCGCCTGCTTAGGAGGGCTCAGGCAACTGCGGGGACTGCAGTTCGATCCCCAGCACCACATGCTGTGCCAGCGCCACCACCAGGGCAGGCTGAGCCAGCCACAAAATGAATAAATAAAGAAACAAACAAACAAACACAACAAGCAAACAAATAAATAAATAAAATTTAAAAAAAAAAAAAACTACCAGCTCTAAAAAAAAAAAAACTACCAGCTTCTCATGGTATAGGCTGAAATCTGAGGATCTCTGCACAAGACTCACAGTGACACTGCATTCTGTTTTGCTCAGCTGGATCCTTGCAGACAAAGAGATTTTAATTGTTACATTGTAGAATAGGTTCCCCTAGAGGAAGTGATGAAATACTTCAAACACAGGAAGGACATCAGTGAAGGCAAGAGTGTGAGTCTGGATGAAGACGCACTCCTGTCCGGGAGCAGGAAGTGATGAACAGTGGGTGCTGAAGGCGGGCTTGGGTTTCCTTTAAGAATGAAAGGTCAAAGTCATCCCTGACTAACTGCATAGGTCCTGTCACTGTGACTTTGTGCCCTACCTGCGTTAGATCAGAAATAAAGCCCTGCAGACAGCAGTCACCGACTCACAGGGAAGAGCTGGGGAAGGATTCCCCTCTGCCACCTGCTGCACCTTAGCCTGCAACCTGCCTGGCAAGTTCAAGGTCCTGAGTTCAGTTCCCAGTGCCAAAAAAAAAGAAAAAGTCCTCAGCCTGCCAGCAGTGGGCTCCCTGCAAACCTTCTCCAGGGCTGAGAAGGGGAGGCACCAGGCTGGTGTGCACAGGACAGCAATACAATTGTTCTTTCTGATTCTTGTGGTAAACTATTAAGGCCAACCATGAATGATGATAATATTCTTAGCTACATTATGACTTTTTCTTCTGAAAGTTTTCTAGTAAATAATTTATGGAAAGGTTTTAAGTTGCCAAGTATAATATGTAGGGTTTTTTTTTTCTCATTTGCCTTAACTTTATTTGTTGGAAATAAGTTATTTTGTCAGTGAACCAAATACAGCTATCAAATCATACGAATTTGCCTTCCTGGACACCGAGGCCCTGTGAAGAGCAGCGTGTTCTCCAGCTGAGAGTGGGCTAGCAGGGTGGCTGTGCTCCCAGAACTGACTTCATCTTGAGATCTTAGGGGCCAGCTCATCCCACTGGCTGTAGCGACGGTTGAGGATGCGCCAACACATTCCAGTTTCTCCTAGATGAGACATTATCATCCCTTGGAGATAGTCCTTCCTCTCAAGACCTAAAGCCCCCATGGACATCTCAACTCTGGTGTCCTCTGGCTTGGCTTCAGCATTAAAGTGGATGCCTTCTCAGAGGTGAGAGTGGAGCTCCAGACACAAGGAGGAACCCTGAGATACACGGGCCATAGGCATGGGCTGCGTGTCGGCGTCTGCACCACAAGACCTTCTGGGCAGCTCACATCTGCAGCCATACTTGCTAGGAGTGCTCGAAGCGAGGAGCTGCCGCCAGCCCAGCACGAAAACATAGACACAGTACTGGTAAAAGGAGACCTTCTGGAAGAGAGCAGAAATTCCACAGCTGGGGTTTTTTAGATGCTATTTTATAACATTCCTCTACATTTAAAATTTTTTCACATAGAAAATTTTGTTTTTAGATTTTAAAAATGATCACTAGCTCTTAGTTCCTGTTCATCATCTAAACATGAAGTGAGTTTTCAAAATAAATATCCAGAACTTAAAATTGTGTTTGGCATTACCTGTGAGTGTTGAGAACAGGAGAGGCACTATCTGAGCGGTTCACTGAGTCAGACTCAAGTTGGAATCTCTCAGCTAGAGTGAAAGGCCGCTGCTTTCTTATTGCTTCTTTTAAAGAGGAAAGAAGCAGATTTCAAGAGACTGCAGCTCATTTTCTTTCATTAGAAGTACACAGAAGACAAAAATAGATAAGCAGTGGCTGAGATCCGTTCTCCAGAAGCAGTTCTGCCTGTATGTTCCAGTCAGCACACAGTGTTGTCAGAGCTGTAATTTCTTATGGAACCAGCTAGTACTGAGTGGAAAGTGTAGGGTAGAGCCCTTGACCCAAGCCCACACTCGTTTGCCTGCTCTGGGGCACAGGAGCAGAAGGTCCCCTCAGCTGTCATGGCCTGATGTCCAGGACTGCAGAGCCTTCTTACCTTCCACTTCCCCACTCAACCTTGGAGAGCAAAGCTGATAAAGACATCACTTTTCTTCACCATACATTGTATTAAAGTAAATTTAAAAAAAAACCCAGGTAATGGGAGACCCAAGAAACGTGGCAAGATAGCATAATCCCTAGACCTGAAATGGATGTTTTGTTATAAAATAAATGACTGGGATGGTGTGTGCAACTTGAGTGGAGCCTATGGGTTAGCTGAGCAGGAGATCCCAGGGCTGATTTTCTGGCCTCAGTAATTCTCCCGTGGAGGAGGAGGGAGAGGGGCTTTGGTAGATCGTGTTCATTTATTCTCCTGTGGTTCAGGGGAAATAATACTTTTTGTACTTGGAAAGTTTTTAGAATTGCGATATGATTTTCAAATTCATAGAAATCATTATTGAAAACTACCATGCTTTCTCCTGCATCTACTTCTCATTGCTCTTTTCCCAGAAAGCACATTTCTTCTAGATAGTGAATGGATACCTGAATTCATATCCCAGATCCACCAGTGAATAGATTTGAGATGCCACATAAGACCATGCCTCCTTGGACCCCCAGACTCACACCTGTAAGACTAGGATAATGTCTTTATTTACCTTAGGTTTTTGTCTGAGAGAAGGGTTTGTTTTGTTTTGTTTTTAATGTACAATGAAATTGCTCATGCATATGGCATGTAGCATGTCATTGATGCTCTGTGGTAGTGTTGGTGAACATTTGAGAGCTTTCAGTGATAACAGTCTGCCACTGTGTATGTACCATGGATTGGCTGCCCCTGTGCTATAAGGCAGTACCTCAAGGGAAGGATGCCATGCTTGTTTTTCCCTTTCTTCTCAGTCCAGTGCTGTGGAGGTCCCCATCCCCGACTGGCATTGTTTCACCAAGCCTGTAACTTAATTCCTGTAGTTGCAGCGTTTCTGATTCATTCACAGGGTCATATGGTAACACTTGCTCACCTGGCTCAGCTTCCTGGCCTCAAGCCCGTCAGTCTCCACACAGCCTGGTGCTTTCACATTTTACTTAGAAATGATTCAGGAACAAAGCAATCCTTAACATGAGACTTTTTGTTTTTGTTGTTGTTGTTGTTTTTTGTACTCGGGATTGAACTTAGGACCTTATGCTTGCCAGGCAGGTGCTTATTCTGCTGAGCCATATACCCTTGGCCCAACGTGAGACATCCTTCTTCCTACCTTCTCTTATGGACAGAAAAGGTAGGGGTGCTCCTTCACTGAGGAGGAACTAGAAAAAAGGACAGGGGCTAAAACTGCGTGTATTTTGTGAATAAATTATATCTCTGAGACCTTGAGCCAGGCCTTCATGAACAGGTGATGAGGACAGAGAAGCTTTGGGTGAGTGTCCTCGTCACTTTCCATGGGGACTGCCTTGTGCCTGTGCCATGTAGGAGGGGAGCAGCTGTAGGACTGGGTCAGGCCACTCCCACCAGAGCAAAGGGGTCTCAGGGCAAGAGTGGAGTCACTGACAGTGATGCCCAGAGTGGCTGTGGGTGGCAGGCTCAGCATAGTGAGGGCCAGAGAATGCAGTGGTTGCCACAGTTCTATAGATTGCAAGCTTCAGGACAAGGCACGGCTGAGCCAGCCCCAGAAGGACAGGTGGAACTTGGATGGTATTGAAAGAGAGGTGAAGGAGTCCAGTCATGAATCGCCCCTCACTATCACATTCTCCTACTCCTGGGAAGCTCTGACTGCCATTATACAGACTGCCACTGAGGTACAGAGGGACGTGCTGCATCAGGATCCTATAGATGGCAGGTGACAACCGAGACTCCCACGCCAGCCTCTGTTCCAGAGCCCAGGCTTCATCTTTTTTCTCTATGTCATGCTGCCTCCTGGAGGCCGCACCAGGCAAACCTAACGAAAGTGGAGGGATGAAGAGTACACAGTTGGGAACAAGTTTTAAAAGCATGAGAGCTATAACACCAGCCTTCAGAGGCAAGGACTTCATCTGGCACTGTGTTGAGAGGAGAAAATCTGGGTGCTGTGGCCACAGTTCAGCTGGCACCTGTGCCACACCTCCTGGGCCGCAGACCCAGTATCTTCGCACCAGCCCTCTTGCACATGTGCTGAGCTCTTGAACTGCAGGACTCAGCCACTGCTCCAGCTGTGGTGCTGCCCCTCCTCTCCCTGTCTCGGGACTGGGCCCAAAACACCAGCTGCTCCTGTCTTCGCCCCAGTAAATGTACAAAGCCCTCGCCAAGCCTGCCTAGTGATACCCCTTTAGTGGTTTGTTCATCTCCGCCCCCACTGCCAACACTCCTCCCTGCCCTTCAAAAGGAGTTCCTGGAAGGCAGATTTGAGTCTTAAGTTTGCATTCACAAGGCTTAGAAAACAGGGCCTTAGAAGAGTGACTTAAATGCAAAATGTATTTGAAAGAGTTAAAAAAAGAAAAGAAAAGAAAACAGGGCCTGCCACAGGAATACTGTCCCATAACCTCATGGGCAACATCTCGAGAAACATAGATTCTCAGACTCAGGAAATCACATCTCAGGGACTTGTCTATACTGGTTGTGTTTGTGGAAGTGGGTATGGACACTTGCTATTTTGTCCCTTAAGCATTTTCCCAGCAGAGCACAGCACACTAGATCACATGTTCAAGGACATCAACTGTTCGCTTCCTGACACCAGGGAACAACACAAAGGGAAAGCCATTGTACCCTGTGGGCATCTGTCTCATCCAGAATGGCTACAACTCTTACTTCCATCCTTCTGTGATTAGAAAAACCACTGAGATCTTGGTATTAGCAACTACTAAATGTGTAGCTTACCAATTGTTGAGTGCTAACTCCACGCAGTACCCCAAGTGGGAAGTCTAGCAATAATACCTGAGACTGCTCTAAGATAGTACAGTGTTCTCATTTTGTATTGCATTCTTCAAGCATTCTGGCAAAGGGGACTGTGCTGACCTTCCCGCGTTGGGACACATTTCCTTGCTGGGTAAGTCTATGGGAAAATTCCTTTTCCCTGGGATGGGAATGTGACCCCATGACTGGGCGTCCTTTACAGCTATGGGGTGTGGGTGCACCTGCAGGGTCTCCCTCCCTCACAGAGTAACCAAATCCCGCCTCTGCAAATCCACCCAGCTAGAGCTCTGCAGAACATCTGGGCTTTCTCCTAGTGGCCACTGCTGAAGGCCTGTGCACCTGCATGTGATTAGAGCTCGGCAGACGCCCACAGCCCCACAATTGACTGCTGAGCACTGGTGACACATCCCAGGGGACGAGTTTCTCCCTAGATTGCTGTTCCATCCAAGCAGATGAATGTAGGCCCAGGGACACAAGAGCCCCATAACCATGTCAAGCACCACTGTCACTGTGCAGAGGTTGGAGGCGTTTCCCCCGTGGCCTGCATGAAGATGAGCAGACATCAGGGCAGACCGCGGACCTGGCAGGGCTGGGGAGGAAGTAGGGGAGTGAGTCGTAGATGCCTCTTGGCACCAGTCACTATAGGGCCTCTTAAACTTGATCTCAGTGATATGTGCAAAATGGGATAAAATTTTAAATGCTGCCTCTGAGTTTCCTTTCCCTGTAATTGCCCTTTCTATACTCAGCATAAAGGTCACCAGTTACAGTGTTGAGACAGGCCTAGTACAGACCAAAAAGGAAAGGAAAATCTGACCAAGGATCATAACACAACTTCACACTCCTCCATGGCAAAGTCACAGAGCATATGCATTTATTGTAGCTGCCAAACAACCTAGTTAAAAGGAACACACAACTTTTCTACCAATAAAACACTTATTTAGAGACTGCGCATGGTGGCACATCTATAATCCCAACTCTTGGGAGGCTGAACACAGGTGAGTAACTATTGAGTCCAATCTATGTAGTGAGACCCTGTAGACCCTGTCCTAAAATACAAAAAAACAAAATATTCATTTACTAGTAATGAGATTATGGAGCAGACAGAAATCTGCATGCCATGGAAACTTGTATTAACACTGGAACATTGGGTTCAGAGTGGACACTTATTGCCATCTCTAATAAGACACATGGCAGGTCACAGGGACAGCCTATTATCCCAGAAAGAAACCTTTGTGACAAATCTTTAGTGAGGGCAGGTCCCTGCAGCTTCCCACAGCTGTGGCTCTGTTGCTCACCTCTCAGAAACACTGAAGGAGACAAGCACTGCACAGTACCTTTCTCCGTCAGTCGGGTGTGAACATGAGGACAGCAGAGTGCGTGCCTGGTCCTACGCTGCCCACCCGCTCTGGGCGACATGCTCAGCCGCCTTAGTGGCTATCACTGAGTGTGGGCACTTGTTCCTTGTCCCAAAAGTGGCTCCTCACATTCACTGTAAGACTTACCTGTTTTCTTCACTGTACCTCCTCTTGGAAGGGAAGCTGCTCCAGCTGGACTTCTGCCATGGGATCCCAAGGGAGGGCCCCCACTTCATGCAGCAGTCAGGTCCTACAGCACCCTGAAGCATATAAAAGCCTCTCCCTACTGGGTTTGCAATGAATGTGTGCTCTTCACAAACTGTAATGCTTGATCCCCAAAGAAAAGATTTCCACTGCATTTGTGCCTCTTTTTCCCCTGAACCTAGACTTGATTTTTTATCTTCCTGTGCAGTGTGGCACTGTACAATGTGTCCTATGCCATTTCCCAACATCAGAGACCCAGAAGGTAACAGCTCCATGCCTGGGGCCTCTGCCTCTAACTCCACACCTGAGATGGTGGTCTTTTCTTTTTTCTTTTTATGTATTTAGTAAAGGGTCTACAGGGTCTCACTGCACGGATTGAACTCGTAGTGCTTGTTTTCAGCCTCCCAAGCACTGGGATTACAGGCACCTGCCACCATACCCAGTCTCAATCACTGTCCTAGTATGCCCCAGGGGCAGGAGCCAGCACAGCAGGTTGGGGTTTGCACCCGGCCCCTGCAGCTGCCTAAGCAGGCGCTTTAATCCATTGAGCTATCTGGCCAACAGCCCTGATGCTGGTGTTTTGAGGTGGTCAGCATGCAAACTGGCAAGCCCAGGTCCCTGTGCAGCTGTTCTTGTTCTGTTGCAGCCATTCCTAGGGCTCAAAAGGTTGGCTGCTGTTCTTACTACAGAGGAGGAGCTAGACTGAAGCAGGCTGAATAAGGGGCAGAAACACCATCTCCAAATACCAGTGATGGGCAGTTTTCTGAATAATATATATTTAATCAATGCATCTGTACAAAATATTAAAATGGTTAATGTTGAGTATACAAGCATGTTTAACAAATATATACTGCTATGTAATAATCAAGAAAAATAGAGTTTGCTGTTTTACAGGTCATTTACATTGCAATATATACAATCTATTTAAACTTGAGAATACATATACACATGGATTTCTACCTGCCCTTGAAAGGTCCCTTGTGGCTGGCCTGGTCAGGGACAGCACCTGAGGACATCAGCCACTGCCGCCCTTACGCCCAGACTGGGCCACAGGGAGAAAGCCGATGTATAGCCTATAACCCTCAGAGTTCTGCTCTAGCAGAGCAGAGTGGAGAGACTGCTACAAAGAGATTCCTTTTGCATGGAATGAGATTTTAGATCTCTCTTCCTCCATCAACTCTTTCCTCCCAAACAAAGCAGAGAAACAGTTGGCGTCCCTGCAAAATGAAAGGAATTTTGCCCTAAAAATAATTAATTTTGTCTTTAGCTGCTGAGAGAACAGCATGTAATGGAGATTTGACGGCATTACCGTCACTTTGAATTCTGCCATTTCTACGAAATCACAGTTATTGGAACCATTACATTTGCTTTTTGAGCTGCAGGCCACTCAACACATGCAGAATTCTGCTTTCCACTCAGTGCTTGCTTAAACAGCATCACTCCCTAAGCAGGTATAGGAGTCTGACAGCAAACTTCACTGTGAAAGGACCTGTTTCTCTGTTTATAAGCACTTCCCAATCTAGCAGAACCTCCTGTCGTTACCTTCAGAAAGGGCAGCTGCAGACATCATGTGAATCATTGCGAAACTTTTAGAGTGAAAATCTTACTGCTAAAAAACCTAAAGTGACTCAATTATAATTCTTGTCAAAACACAAAAGATGTTTGCAAGACAATATAATGTGAAGTAGAAAAATAAAACTTACTCAGACGGTGCTTGTGTTTAATCTATGATTTATCTGAGGTGAACACCAGAGAAACTCCCCTCTTGAGCCTTTTTCCTGGCTTAGACACTTGCCTATTTCCTAGCCAGGAAACATGCTTCACCCAGAGCTTGCTTTCTCATTGAAGTGGATCATCACTGTCTAAACAGAACTCTTACTGATAGACTTTCTCTGATTCTGCCAAGTGCTGACCCAAACCATAAGCTTTGGGAGAGATAAGCAATGCCTATGAGGCCCCTTTCTCAAGTTGGGCTGCTCGCCTCCAGCCCTTATGAGAAACCCAAAGTAGGATAGCATTTTCTGGCCTCAGCAGCCTTCAGCCCCTGAGAAATGAAAAAAAATGACATGAGGAGCAGCTCCCAGCACGCCTTGTCGTTCACTGCCTTCCAGCCTCACCCCACAGAGGAGCCAGGTGAGAGCTGCCCATTTCCCCAGGGGAGGCCTGGGCCCTGGCAGAGCCTGTACAGGCTCTCAGGCAGCAACAAGCTGTGTGCTATGCGTAGTCTCCAGCTCCTAGGCTGCAGCAGGATGTCCTAAAGGGGACTTCACCTGTGTGCTGTGTGATCAGCTTGTGTTTACATTTAATTCAGCAGGACTTTCGTGAACAAGCCTTAGCAGGAGTCTCACACTGACCTGCCACAGGACACCTCAGCTCCTGGAAGGACAGCCCTAGCTCGCCATTCTGCTGGCCAAGTGTTTGAGTGGTCTGGACACAAGACATCTTGTCCTGTCCCTGCATACAGGAACCGGCCACATCTTGCCTGGCCACATCACAGGCTGCCAGTGCACCATGCAACAATTCAAACCCAAAAAGCCAATTTCCTCCTGAGCTGGGTCCCACCCTGCCTACAGGGTCCTGGTCTGATCAGCTTTCTCTTGCTTTTCTAGACAACTATCTCAGCATTCCCTCTACACTACAGCTTCTCTCAAGGGCCCTCTCCAGTGCAGAGTTCCAAATGTAACAGAAGCAAGTCCACCTGTTGAGAGTAGGGTGTGCTTCTTATGCCTTCCACCAAGCCACCCCACTACAGAAACATGCCTCCTGTGACACTGATGCCTCCTTGCTGTTGAAAAGGGTGTGTATGAGAGACACCAGTCCCATGTCTGTTGGACAGACACTAGAGGAAGCCCGTGCATTCTCCGTGAGGAGGAGAAATGGGCCAGCAGCAGGCAGATGTGCTGCTCTGGAGTGAGCCAAAGCAACAACGGCAAGCAAGCCTTGAAACACAGGCCTCACCCTGGACCATTGTCACTCACAGCTTGCACTACTGTGGCTGCTGCTACCGCCTCCATAAAATACCAGACTGGTGCTATCAGGGCCAAGTGTAGGCACAGCACATGGTGCAGGTTGGGAGAGAGGCAGTAGAGCTCTGGTTCAGCTAGTTGTGCCCTGCCCTGCAGCCCGCATGCATGCAAAGGTTTCCTCAGGCTGGGACCCTGTCACTCTGGCTTGCCTGGGTGTGCAGTTCCCAGCATGGGCACAGGTTACAGACCAGAACAGCAACAAGGGGAGGAAGAAAACTTGGCTCCAGCCTAAATAGCCAGAAGGCTCCAGACACAAAAGGCCAAGCTGTCTGAAAAATGTGAAGTATACCTCTGACTCCTCCCTTCCAGTGCTTCCCAATGTTAAGCTCCATTATCCAAGTTGCAAAAGGAAGAGGAGATGGTCTTTGGATGTCTCCCCAGGTCACTCCCCTGGCAACTGAAGTGGGACCTCTATACAGAGTGGCACTGGGGTCGGGTGCTGGGGGCCAAGGAGAGCAGCAGTCCCCTCCTCCTCTGCTCCTTGACAGAGGCACCCACAGCAGGTGAGGACCTTGGCCCAGCAGTGGTCTCCAAACAATCTGAGCCTGAAGAAGGCTACACACATACTGCGTGAGTTCAGGTGGGCAGGGTGAGGAATAACCTTCAACCAAGGGGCACAGACAGCATCAGGTGTGAGGGAACTGAGTCCTAGCCCTGGGATGGCCTTCCTGTACCTCTCTATGCATGCTCACGTGCATGCGCACACACATCCACACAATAGTGAGGGTTGTAGAACTGAGATGGGGCTCTGTGGCCAGGGCTGTGGGGGAATCTTTTCCAGGAGCAGCCATATCTGCTCTGCCTTTGAACCATCTGAATGAACTCTAGAGGCAACAGAATCCTTGGGGCTGGAGAAGTCCCCATTTTAAGAGGCTGAAGCTGAAGCCCCCGCAGGAAGATGACTGCCCACAGCCAGCCCCAACCTCTCAAGAGATGCCCTCAGAGCACTGGTGCCAACTGGTTCCCTCCAGGAAAGTGGGGCCACACTGTGTGGAGACTTTGCTCTTCAGGGTGCAGAAGTCACCATTGACCCTAACTCTAGTGCCACTAAGACATAACAGCCCCACAGGGATCTGGGTGACTTCCAGTCTCAAAGTTTCATGACTGCCGATTTGCTTGTCTGCATCTTCTCTTCCCTTCCCAAGCCAGACACTTCCTGAAGGGTTGACTGTGCTCCCTCCAACAAGGAGGGAGCCACTTTCAGAGCCTGTCCTCCCGCCCAGCTGCTGAGGCCTCTGAGAGGGCCCAGCTTCCTGGCCAGGGAGGCCAGGACCCTGAGAGGATGCACTCTCTGGAGCACCAGCAAGACCCCAAGACAGCTGCACGCCTTCTCTTCCTTTCACTGCATTGTCTGGAGACCAGACTCAGGCAACGGAAGAGCTGGACTTTGTCTGTGCACAAGCTGCTCTTGGAAAGAATTCACTTTTGCCTTGTGCTTTAAGGAAAAACAGCCAGTCCACAGATGCAGTTACTTTCTGCTGCAAGCTGAGTGAGATTGCTAGTGGGATAAGGACTGGAGGATCTGGATCTCTCTCCTGTTCCATCTGCTGGGCTCCCAGAGCTCACTCCAGGACATAGCCACACTTTACCCCCTACCACCACTCAGCACTGCCAGGAGAAGAGGTCTGTCTGCACCAGGCTTTGGAGGAGTCTGACTGTGGCCCACACTGCCCACACTGCTCCCCTCCCAGTGCCACTTAGGCACACAAAGGAGCGCAGCCCTACCTGACCTTGCCCAAGCCAAGATGGCAAGGCCTGCCACCTCTCCCAGGCCCCACCCCACTGCTAGGAAAGCCAGAATTCCCCTAGGCCAGCTTTTGGGAAGCATGGAAATGCCCACTTGACAGTGCAGGGATCTCTGATACCAAAATTTCGGGCACTGAGGGAGGATCAAGTACCAGAGCTTGGCTAGTGTGTCGCAGCCCCAAAGCAACCCCTAGGGCCCTGCTGGCCTGTCTACCTCCCTCATCAGGGGTGTGAGACCCTATCCTCCCTCACAGGAAATCATGCTCCAAATGATCTCAGTAGTAGCACACAGTTCTCCCCCAGTAAAGTAGAAAATTCTGTTCACTGTAACAGAGATAATTTGATGATCTGGTTGGCATAAAACCTGACATGCCTGGTCCTTGCTCCTTATGAGGATAGGCTGGGGATTCCTGGGGAGCAGCTGGGCTCTGCTCTGCACCACCAGTCAGGTCCTGGGTGCTCCAGGGTGCTCTCAGCTGCACACAGGACCCCTTCTCTCCTCGCCCTGGCAAAGCTAGTTTAGCCCCTTCCTGGAGCGGAATCCTGTCTGTCCCACACATGGCCTTTTGCTGTCATCCTTACCAGAAGGAACCCACCTTCTGGAGAACCAGCTCCCCAGGACCTGGGCAGTGTGGGAGACCCAGCCCCTGGGGTCCACACCACCCTAGGGAGACCCATGGAGAACAGAACACAGTGAGGCTGGGCAGGGAAAACCACTGAGGTCAGGGTGGCTTCTAGGTTCAGCCTGGGGAGACAAAGCCATGAGCACTGCCCACAGCACAGCTCCAGAGAAAAGTTGGCACCAGAAACAGGAAGGGAAACGCACACCATTCCCAACCTTAAATCAAGATGTTTCTTACCCGAAAGTTATTTCTCCCAGTCACTAGAAGTATCAGAATGTTTGCTTTTGTCCAAAAAAATACCCTAAAATTTCCTCCAAATATTTAACTGTGATGTTTCATTCACTTCCTTGCTAAGCCCTCTACTATGATGGCTTTTTAACACTGCAACACTTTTCTATCTTCACTACAACAAGTATCAAAGCAGTCATTACATGGTGATCATTAAAATTACTGTTTAGAACAGAAGAGAGAGGCTTTCCTGCCAGAGTTCATAAATCTATCTTTGCCCACTCACTAAAATAAGACAGAATTATACCAAAACAGCCATTCCTAGTTACTTACAGCTGCTCACACAGCCACAGCATAATAAATTCACATTATAAGAAGAAGAAAAATCTTAATTCTGTCTGTGTGTGTGTGTGTGTGTGTGTGTGTGTGTGTGTGTGTGTGTTAGATATGGTCTCATTATGTAACGCAGGCTTGCCTTGAACTGATGGAGATCTTCCTGCCTCAGCCTCTTACGTGCTGAAGCTATAGACGTGTGCCACCATTTAAAGATATGATACAGTGTGTGTGTGAATGAGCTCCCTCTTTGGGGGAATTTTGGCAGAAAATGACTCCAGTAGGACCTTAGAATAAATTTCCTGTCTCTCAAGGGTGTAAAGTATAACCGCTGAGAATGAAAATAGGATGAACTCTCCTGGACCTTAGCATCCACAACAAGGATGGAATGAAGGCCTCGCTGGGACCCTAAAGAAAGCTTGGAGCCCAGCATTAAAAGGCACGCAGGAGCGCTGCAATTTTACCAAAAGGCCACTTGGTGGACAGGTGTAATCTGGTTTTTCTGTCCCAACCACGTAACAAAAACCCACAAAAGTCTCCCGAACGTGAACAATCAAATAAACCAGGCCGGCCTGTCAGAGCTCGCTTTCAGGCCAACCGAAAACCCTGCCATCAATAAGACCGTGGGGCCTATTTATGGGACTCAGAGAGAGGCCTGCGCCGCCATTCCGCCCACACGGAGGCCTTGCCCTTCCGAATTGGCCACCACAGCCAAGCTCCTGAGCCGGGAGCCGGGGGCGGGTCTTCCTCCTGCTCAAAAATCTGGGAGAGAGCTGAGGTCTGACAAAAGCACTTTTGTGTGGCTTCACTTCCCGTTACTATCACACTGCCAAAAAACCACAGCAACAACAGTGAGTGCATGTCAAAGCCGCCGCAGACATGATAGCTAAGCGCAAGCATATGCGGCCACTTGGGCTGTGCCACGCGGTGGGCTGTGACACACTGCAGACCTTTGCCAGCGGCTTAGGAAACCGAGTTGGCAGATACTTAGAAGCGCAGACGGTCATGCCTTTCTCGCCTCAGTCCTGGCACTAACATCCTGCAACTCCAGATGCTGCTCCAGCCTTTCTCACTAGCTGGGGAGCTGCCCAGCCTGACAGCGCCCACCGCGCCTCACCCCAATCCCTGCATGTCCTGTCCGCTCAAATCCCGCGTGGTGCAAGATCACTTTACCCCTCACGAGCTAATCTTCTCATTTTCTAGACCATTTCCTGGTAGAATCGATGAAAGAACGGCGCTGACCTTAGCAGAGATCTGGGAAACTGCGCAACGCATACTTTCAGGTAAAACTTCCCTTTGAAAAGGAAAGCATTACCATATTAAAATGTTAAAAGTTGCGAGAGAAAAAGGCGATTCGTTCGCACTGGTTCCTTTCCAAAGTGACCGCTCCGAGGGTACCACAAAGCCCTAAGAGGGCCTTCCAGCCCTCTCAAACTGGACACTATCCCCCAACCCCAAAGCTGAGCCACCAGAGGGGCCACGCCCCCACCGGCCAAAAAAACGGGCCGCGAGAAACTGTACTGCGTACCCCGCGGGTCACCTGTTCCGGAGCCCCAATCCTAACCCATTTCTATCCAATGTAGTGCCAGTTACCAAAACACCAAACACACTTCCCCACCCCCCAGAAGAGCAGCGGGCGCCATGGGCATCTGTTCACAAAATGCACAAGGCTGTAACCCCTGGGAGCGGCGGACTCCCTCTTCCTAGGGCTTTCTGAGGCTGTTGTCCTCGGTCAGTGTGTGCGTAGTGACGAGCGTGCGGCTGTGAGTGTGACCGTATGCTCTCCTCCGTGCTGGTGCCGACGCGGCGCAGAGGCCGACGCGCACCCACGCTCCAGCCGGCGCCGCGGCAGCCGAGCCCCCGCGCGCTACCTGCAGCCGCACGCCTCCACCACCATGTCCTCGTACTGCTTGTAGACCACGTTGTTGGCCGAGTCGATGTAGAGGATGCTGATGGGGCTGAGGCGCGCGGGCACGCAGCAGGAAGCGGGCGCCGCATCGGGTGCCATGGAGTTAAGCAGAGTCTGGATGATGGCGTGGTTGGTGGGCTCGAGATGCGACCGCAGCGGGAAGTCGCAGACGCCCTCGCAGTGGTAGGCCTCATAGTCCAGCGGCGCGATGATCCAGTCGTCCCAGCCCAGCTCCTTGAAGTCCACGTGCAGCGGCTTACGGCTACAGCGGCTCCGGCCCCTGCGCCCGTGGCCTCTGCCGGCGCCCCCGCCGCTGCCATGAGGCGTGCGCGTCCCGGCCAGCGCGGTCCGCCGCCGCCTGCGGCCGCCCAGAACAACCCTCGGAGACCCAGGGCCGGCGCCCGGCTCGGGTGGTGGATCCACGGCCAGAGCGGCCCCGCGTGCCCGGGCCTGAGCTCGGATCTCGCGAAACAGGCTCTCTCTCGCCTGCGTGCGGGAGGAGACGACAAGCAGCGCGCGCTCCTCCGCCGCCCCGCCGCTGCCCCGCCTGCCGAAGCCCAGCAGCCGCGTGTCCAGCGGGCTCCGCGCCGGGCCGTCCACAGCGCGCAGAAGGAGGCAGAAGGCGCGGGCGGCGCGCGTGTCCCCGCGGTGGCTCCGCACGGCGTCCGCCACGTCGAACACCTCCCAGCGCGCGCTGTCCAGGGCCTCCGCGGCCCGCGAGTGCAGCAGGCGCGGAGTGTGCGCGGTCCCCGGACACGTGGACAGCAGCAACAGCGGCAGGCCGGTCTGGCTGCCCGGCTCCGGCAAGGCCGGCTCGCGGCGCAACACCCGCAGCTCGGCGCCCACGACCTCGTCAGCGTCGGGAAGATTGGACACGTCAAACAAGAAGCTCTGGCCAGTCTCAGCCGCCGATTCGTCTATAGGGGACCGGCAGAAACAGAGAAAGAAAAGAGCTGAGTGAGCATGAAACCCGCACTCCCACCGCGAGGTGCCCTCCTGCACCTAGCCACCTTTCTTCATTGCAAGATCGCAAGATCGAGGACAGAGGAGCCGGCCTCCGCCGCATCTGAGTCCCAGCGGCATTGCTGCTAATCAGGCAGGGAGTAAAACAGGGCTTGGTCTGGCAAGGTATTTATTTTAGGGAGCCACTGACACAACCTCCGACCTCTGTCATTGCTAAGCCGTGGGACCCGAGTGCATCAGAACCAAAAGGAAGACCACTACGGTTCTGCCTGCCCACAGCCATTAGGACAGGCCAGGGCCAGATTCCCAGGCCGGGTGATCCGAGGTGAACACATTCTTCCTGAACTCCTGCGCTCTTGAGATGTACACCTTACTTCTCTGCAGTGCCCTGGGAGCCATCGTTCCCCATTCCTGTTATGCGAAAGCAGGATGTTTGCATCCCCTGGGAACTTTTTCTTGATATTTCTATACACACACACACACACACACACACACACACACACACACACACAGGCTGGGCCTCGCTGTTGACCTGATCGCTGTATGCTTTGAAGGCTGGGCACAAGTCTTCCAGAAGGGGAGCGAAGCCGCTCAGTGAGTGCAGCCTCACTTGGAAGGGAACCTGAGGCCCAAGGTCTCAGCAATGCGTGCTACTGGTTGCCACTGGAAACCTTGGTATGGCTCCTCCTGGTACTCCTGCCGTGGCCTCAGGAAGAGGGAGAAGGTAGCAAAGGAAGAAAATTTGGAGCCCTGGAATGGCCTTGCAGTGGGGCTGTGCAGGCCTGGAGGCTCCTTCCAAGAGAGCTGCTCCTTAGCAAGTTTACACTTTTACTCTATTGTTAAGTATCTCAGGTTTGGGGTTTTATTTCTGGTCTTGGGCACTTTTTTTCTTTTGGAGTTTAGGGGTAAAAAAAAAAGTGTAAATTCCATGAGGCCACAGATAAGGACCTCCCTTTGAAGGAGTCATATGATTTCATTTTGCCCCAAAGAGAGACTATACGGACACCCCACAACCACTGGCAATCCTCACCAGCCATGAGCCAGGCCCTGGTCCTGTGAGACCTAAGGTCCACAATCTGGGTGTTGGTGGTACCCTCCAGGGACTTCAGCAACCCTGCCCCAAGGGAGGCTCTGGGTAGAGAGGAAGACAGATGAACCCCGTCTACCCCTGCTTCCTCCCTGGGCTTGCTGAGTATTTCCCAGCTCTCTCAAGCCATTTACCTCTGTGGCTTCACAGGTCAGGGTCCAGCCACTACACTTCCCTAGAGGAAACAATGAAATGTGGCCTGCCTGGAATAGTGGCAGCCTGGGGGGACCTAAGAAAGCCTGGTGCCTTTGCACAGAGCCCTCTCTTGCAGCTGGGAGCCTCTAAGTAGGCAGAGGTCTGAAACCCTCCCTGCCAGGTGCAGGAGGACTGAGGCTCCCTATACACCTCCCAGCATCCGGTCAGGGGCCATGGCAGGCCGGCAGAGAGTGTTCTGTGGTTTTAACAGACCCAGATGGACTCTGGACCCTAGGATTCTATGAACCCCAAATGAGGCAATCTATGCTAGGTCTTGTTGCAGTGAGAGTAATATGGCCACGCAGTGTCCTCTGGAACCCAAGGTGTGCAGAATGTCGGTTGCTCCCAGCCTCAGACCAGCAGCCCTATTTGTCTTTCTTTCTCTCCTGCTTTTCACACAAGGTCTCTAGCTGATCAGAATTAAAATCAAAATTATGTGCATTTCCGCCTGAAATTAGTTAAAATGTCCCTATCTGTCTGCTTTAATGGCCTCAATGGAGATTAATAAAATCCAGATGACACACAGCAACCACCACACAGCCTCACCCACATCCTACCTCAGGAGAACCCAGTGCCTATTAAGGTGGGATGCCTGGATGGGAGGCCTGCATTCCGCACGGAGGCCAGGCTGGGCTCCCCTCCCACCACCAGACTGGGCTCTCACAGGACCTGCACCCCACACCCAGACTCAGCCTGCTGAGAAGGGATGACCACCATCCTCTGCAGGGCCGTTTGGTCTGATACCTGTCTCCACCTAGATCCCCACTGGACACCCCCCCCCCAATTCGCTCATCCCTAGGGAGACTAGAAATTGCAGATATTGCTGCAGGGAGGCAGTTACCACCTCCATCACTGGAAAAACCACCACCATTCCAGCCATCTTTCCTCTCCAAAGGCCAGAAGCCACTCCAGACCCTTCCCCCAGAAGCAGATCTTGGCCTCAGTCTTTCCTCTTCCAGTGGACCTGCCAGTCAGCAAGAGCAGTACCCCTGGGCCATGGCTAACGACCGCGCCCCTCACGCGGAGCGAGTTTGGGCTCGCTGACCTCGGGCAGCCGCGAAGTTTCTGAGGCTGGGATTTGCGGGACCAATGGAGCAGGAGAACAGCTCCAGGGGTGATCTCAGGGTCGGACGGGATGGGCGGGCGCAGAAGAGGTGTAAGTACCTTGGGTTGACTGGTCTGCGAAGCCGGTGATGGTGTCCGCGCGGCCGTGTGCCGAGGTAGCGGCTGCCCCGGCCGTCGGCCTCCCGGACAAGCTGCGGTACAGAGCCATCATGAAGTGGTGCGGCACCACCGAGCCGTTCCTGAAGCCGGGACCCGCGGTGCGGCGCGCGGCGCGGGTCCCCGGTACGGAGGCGGCCTGGACAGGCGACGTGCCCGCCGCCGAGGCGAGGGTCCTCCCGCCGCCGCCGCCCCCCAGGCTCCAGGCCGGCCCTGCCCCCGCCACTCGCAGCACCGCGGCCGCTTCCAGCCCGTCGCGGGGGCGACAGGCGCTCAGCAGCCAGAGGCACAGCGCGGCGGCAGCGCTCAGGTCCATGGGCTCCGTGGGCCGGGCGGGAGGGCGGCGCGGGCTCCGTGGCTCAGGGAACTCCCCCGGCGCCCTTTGAACATAGTGTTTAATAATGGGGGAAGTGTGCGCAACCAGCCGCGGCCCCCCCTCCTCTCCCACCTCACCCCACCTCCTCCGACGCCCGGAGCAGCGCCCCCTGCTGAACACTCTGGCAGCGCCGCGCCCCCTCTCCCAGGCCTCGCGGAGTCGGGGCCCGTGCCTCCCCCTCCCCCACCTCCAACGCAGCGCTTCGCCCCCACTCTCGCGAATGAGTGTCGCCGGCCGGTGGCTCCCGCTGCAGTCGGGTGCCCCGCCTCTAGTCCCTAGGCGGCCCGACCCCGCGGCCGTCTGCGTTCAGCCCGACTTGCGCTCTTGGTTCGAGACTAGGGCTGTTGCGTAGCCGCCCCGCCTCTGCCTCTGCCTCTGCCTCCGCCCTGCTCCTCTGCGCAGAAACGCCCCCTCCGCGCCCGTGTTCCCGAGGGCCGCCGACGCCACACAGAGCGCGTCAGAAGAGTTCTCCGGCGCGCCCCACTCACGCTGTAGCCGGGCGTCCTCGCGCAGGGAGAGTCCACTAGGACGTGCTCCGCAACCACAAAGGCGCCTTCTTGATCCCGGGTTCGGTGATCCCTGGTCCTTCTGCAACCCCAAAGGATCGGAGCAGGCGGCCAAAGATAGATGGACGTGAACAAACCTTCGGAGAGGAAAGGAGCCAAGCGCTTCAAGGAGTTGGGAATTTTAAAGGCAGCTCGGGCTGGTGAGAACACTTCCTCTCCGAGGGAAGCCCTGCGTTCTCCTGTCCTGCCACATCGCAAGTGGCAGCCTTCCTCCAACTCTGCTTTCTTCACAGTGGCTAACGGAACCTAACTGCTGGTATGTGTTCGCAATGGCCAGAAGCCAGGAGGGTGACAGAGTGCCTGGTGACGCCCAGGTACACAAACTGGAGGTGGGTGGAGGCGGCACTCAGCAGACCACAGCTGGTAAGGGAAGATCCTGGACAGCCGACATGGGGAGAAGTGAGATTGATCAGCAGACAACCTCCCAGGGTCTGGACAAGAGTCAGCAGGAGTGCCTGGCCCCGTGGAACCCCAGAGAAGCTTCCTTTCCTTTAAAACTGCATGGTTCACAGAACTCAGAATTTAGATGAGGACAGTGCATCTGTGGTTACTTTGAGGTGGTGACCAACGTGAGCAGGATACCACCGTTCTCGTGGCTGCATGGGTGCCAACACTCTGAGCTGCCCTCGCCCTGACCCACAGATGAGGCCCAGATGTACTCCAGAATCCACTGACTCACACTTGGTCCAGAGCGAATTCCTCCAGCATCGCTGCTCCATTCTAACTCTGCTGAGGCTTTGAGCTGCTAAATGTCGACTGGGGTTGGAGGAAGAGGTGATCAGGTGGGAGGAGACATGTCCTCAGTAGCAAGGGTATCTGGGCAGGAATGGTGGTCCCGATGCCCACCTATGGTCTCCAGGGGGCCAGAACGCCAGGCTTGGGGCACAGACTGGGCTAAGATGACAGTGTTGCCTCAGCATACCCTGGCAAGGGACCAAGGTCACAGGTTCAGGAACACAGGGACAGTGTAGGATCTGACAGAAGACCCACACACACGGGCCAGCCCAGGAGTCCCTGTTGCTGCCGGGTCCTTTCCACTGTGGACCCTTCAGCTTTGGATGTTTTCCAGATCAGTGACTGCACACTGGGAGCCCTATATTGAGTCTCATTAGCCTTCATCTCCACTGGCCAAGCCTGCAGTCTCTGCTCGCTCCTCAGCTTCCTCTGCCCCCAAAATGGACAGTGAGGGGCCTTGGAGCGCTGACTCTCTCCCTCAGCCCCAGTGGAGAGTGCTCCACATCCCCTCCTGAGCTCCCTGGTGGGGAAAGGGTCTCTGGGGTTTCTTAGCTGATCATGAAAGCGTCCCCAGTGGACAGCTTCCTCCCACTGCTTCCAGCGGGGAGCTTGCAGCACCTACCCTGGACTGGTTGAGTATATGAGCAGCAGGACTTGTCTGTGATCAAGACCCCCAAAAGTCCTGTGGCAGCATGCATCCACAGCCTGTGGCTGTGCATCCACCCACAGAGGACGCGAGCTGCACACCCTCAACACGTGTATCTGAGGTGCAGCCCTCCAGGCTCCAGTGGTGTCTGGGACAGCAAAAGTGAGCCCGGCTCCAACAGCTGGGGTCTGGGAGAAAAGCCAGGCAGGGGTATTGGTTCTTCCCTGGGCTGAGCCAGGTGAGAGCCCACATTCCCACCTCCAGATCTTTCTCTTGGAAGCATTTTGGTTATTTCTTTGCTCTTCTCTTCTTTTCTCTTCTCTTCTCTTCTCTTCTCTTCTTTCTTTCTTTCTTTCTTTCTTTCTTTCTTTCTTTCTTTCTTTTTTTACTGGGGACTGAATTTGGGATCTTGCACTTGCCAGGCAAGCCCTTACACCACTGAGCTATATCCTTGGCCCTTCTTGGGAGCATCCTTTGCTGCAGTGGCCATTGGCTTTCTTTCTAAACATGGAGTCTTGGATTCCATCATAGAAACCCAGGATGCGGAAGAGGTGGGGTCGTGCAGACTGATTTCCATGCCATGCCTGAGGCAGAACAAAGTGTTTGCTTTATTGTCTGCATCCCTGCAGAGTCAAGAGCTGCCCATCTCTGTCTTCCCATCCCTTGGGTGGGAGGCAGCCCTGAGTCCTGCATCAGTGAGAGCCACGTCTCAGGGGCATCCTTCCAATGGAGTAACATGTCACCTGGGTTACTTACTTAAAAATTAGACGTTAGATTTGGTCCTGCCAGTTAGACCGAGCCAACCTCCTGAGGTAAAGATCCTGCCACTTGGAAGCTGCTCGTGGATCCTGCCAGCTACAGCCACACAGTCACAACCCTCAGATCCTAGGACATGGAATGGCCCAGCTGCAATCTGCCTCACCCAGGTCTCCTGCCACACCCAGATAGCTGCCCCATGTGTGATGACCAGAGTGACCTGCTCTGCAGCCCACACTGTCCACATGGGAAAGTCAGGTCTCTGGCAAAGGGAACGGATGAGCAGCCTGCCATGTGGCCTGACAGCCATGCAGGATCTGGGTCCTCTCTCTGAGCCAGGACTAGGAGGGTCTGGCTCAGCTCTGCACATGGCACCTGCCAGTGAAGCATGCTAAGCCTCAGCCTGTGTCCTGCCCCCGGCTCAGAGCACTGGGTCCCTGAGCCAAGCACTCATTTAAACCCAGACGGTGCCTCTCCTTGGGCTGCAAATCTGCCTTTCCTGACTCCAGATGGTCTCATGTCACTGAGGGTCACTGAGGGCCTGCCCATGCCAGGTAGAAAAGGGGGACAATAGCTATGCTGGGCTCTGCTCAGCCCAGAGATGGACAGCAAGCCTCTCTCCAGAAAGAGCAGCAGCAGTAAAGCTAAGAAGATTCCAGCAGGCTCAGCTCAGCCTCTGTAATCCCCACGCTGGGCTTCCTCAAGCTCAAGGAATTCCCCATGCTCCAGCCCTAGCTACACTTGTCCAGGTTACCCGCAGCAACAGCTGTGGCATCCAGGCCCACAGGGGACATCTCAGAGCCCTTGGGTTTGGAACAAATGGAGATGGGCTGCCATCTGCTGGTCACAGGTTGTAGCAGCACCCCTGTGAGGCCCAGCTCCCTGGCTCCGGGGTTACCAGGACCAGTCCTGTCAGGAATGAGGTGCAAAAGCAAAGGGCAGGTCCCTGCAGAGCCCATGCTTAGCTGGTGCTGCCAGGCAGCTTGGGGGATGAGATGACCACACGCCTCCACTGAGTCAAGACAAGTACTGTCGAGGGTTGCAGTGAGGACTGGCCTCCAACCCACCTCGTGCTGGCTTTATGATCTATCTCCATGGACTTGCTTAGCCCTGTAAGTGGGACGGGGTGGCTACTTATCTCATGTGCCAAATAGTAAATAAAAGGAAGCAGAGACAGTGTTTCCCTCAAGGCCTGGCTTGCATAGTGACTATTTTTATTATTTTCTGCTAAGTCCTGATCTGACCACTAGAAGACTAGTTCATCTCACCTCCCCTTCTGATCTTCGAGTGGCCACCATCCTTCCAGCAATGTCCCTCTGTGGACCAGCCCACCAGGAACACCAGTATTCTGAATGTTCTGGAGTTGTGTCTCTGTTAGATTGTGTTGGACTTTTGTGGACACATAAGTTTTTTAAAAAATAGGAATAAGAGCTGTGACACTTGCATGAGAATTTGATCCTTGGTCTTGATCTAATGAATTCAGAGTTTGTGTTCTAGGCAACACAATGATTAAGGGGACAAGACTTCAGCCCTTAGGGTGACAAAAAGAGAGAGGAAGGCAGGTGAGGGGAGAGTAAGAGGAACCAGAAGTCACATCCAGGATGAGTCCAGGATGAGGCCTCACCACTAGCTGGAACCAGAAACTCCTCTGGGTACCACAGAGACAGGCTGAACGTAGCAGGTTGGGTATGCCATCTCTGGCCCTTTGCCCCATGTGGCAAAGGCATCTATTAAATTCACCAGCAGGAAGTTATCTTTGAGGCTGCCCTGCAGAGGAGGGGTTCAAACCAAACTTGGGCTTGAGTCTATGCCACAGCAGCCCTCACTGCCCTCACAGCCTCTCCAGCCCCTTGTAGGCAGCAAACCCACTCTGAATGATGCATTCCAGGGGGCAGAGAGCTTTCTGGATTTGGTTCCTGGGTATCTGCTGGCTTGGATGAAGAGCTATGGGATGCTACCCCAAGTGATATCTCCAGGTGGCCTGGAAGTTAGCACAAATATTGTGTAACAATCAAAATCCAAAAACCCATCTGTAAATGGCACATGACACAGTGAGAGAGCACATGAAAAATATCTCAGGTTAGTGAAGCTGAAAAAGATAGAATCCAATATGGAGGAGAATATGGAGAAATGGATGCTTCCACACACCATTGTAAATTTATAGATTTTTTTTCAGAAGAAATTCAATATCATCAGTATTTAAAATGGAAATCTCAGGCCGGTGAGATGGTTCAGTGGTCTAAAGCACCTGCTTAGGCAAGCTTAGGCAATCTCAGGGACCACGGCTCAATCCCTGGCACCACATGCTGCACCAGCCCCACCTCCAGGACAGGCTGAGCCAGCCATAAAAAAATAAAATAAAATAAAAAGTTGTTAAAAAAAAAAGGAAATCTTTTGTCCTGGCACTTTCACTTATAGAAATGCAATTTAATTTATGGGTATACTTGTGTACATGGTGGTAAATATATAAGGTTTAAAACAAAACTTGAAGTCATAGTAAAAACTGGTAGTGTCCACAATGACTGAGTAGAGTAAGGGTAGAATCCATGATGAGGTGGTGACACTGGATCTCTGCTGGCCTGCCACCAGAGGAGCCAAGTTTCATGCAGAGTGGAAAGGTGCCACAATGTATCACAGTCAGGCACAGGATGGCAAGGACAGATTCTCCTCCATCCACACCAGAGGCGGGCCATGCTGATGGACGTGTGTCTGTGACTTGTCACTGAGCCTAGCCTGCACCTGTCACTGCCTGCCATTCCTGGGAATCCCTCCCTCTCCTTTCTGTTTGTCTATTACATAATAAAACAATAAATCCTCTGTGGAGCTCTTCATTATCGGGTATCCAAATAAACTCATTCTGCCCACAGTACAGTACCAGAAATAGGAATAACCAACCCTGAGGATAAAACAATGATTCCAGAAGCAATTAACAGTGCTTGAAGTATTTAGACTATAATAGTGACAACTTCAGGGAAGGGAGAGATGAATTGTACCAATGAGTGGTACTGGGTAGTTCATTAAATATCAATGGAAAACTGACCCTTCTGAAATACTCCAAATTAATTCCTGGTGAATCGAGCGAAGATAGAGAATGAAGCTTTGATGAGCATACTTGGAAGAAGCATGAATATTTATAGAGCCTGGACAAGGAATACTTTTCTAAGTATAATTTCATTATCAAAAACAACACCAAGGGGCCGGCGAGATGGTTCAGTGGTCTAAAGCACCTGCTTAGGAGGGCTCAGGCAACTGCGGGGACTGCAGTTCGATCCCCGGTACCACATGCTGCGCCAGCGCCACCACCAGGGCAGGCTGAGCCAGCCACAAAATGAATAAATAAAGAAACAAACAAACACAACAAGCAAACAAATAAATAAATAAATAAAATTAAA
>PVKN010003279.1:0-38031 GCA_004027915.1 Capromys pilorides | reverse complement strand
CTCCTCCTCTTCTTGTTCCTCCTCCTCCTCCTCCTCCTCTTCTTCTTCTTCCTCCTCCTTCCTCCTTCTTCTCCTTCTCCTTCTCTTCCTTCATGTTCATTCATGTCAGGTAACCAATTTTATTTTTGACTGGGTCTTTCCTTGGGGAGATAGAAGGTTTGGAGCTCTCTACATGGTCTCAACATTAGTCTTCAGGCTGAGGAATCACTGGCGAAGACCTTCGCCCCATTCTGCCTGCTGTCTCCTAGCTGTTCACTGAGCTGTGCGTGAAGCTCTTTCCTTTGATGCAGTCCCTTTGTCGATTCTCTGCACTGCCTCTTGTGCGGGAGGGGCCCTGCTGAGAGAGTTCCTGCCTGTGCCCTGGCCTTCAGGAGTTGCACCTATTTTACCTTCCAGCAGATTGTTTCTGTTTTCACATTGAGATTTTGGATCCGTTTTTATTTTAGCTTAGCACATGGTGAGATATGTGGACCTAAGTTCAACCTTCGGCAAGTGGATGACCAGTTTCCAAATACCTCTGTTAAAAAGGCCACCTTTCCTCCAGGGCATGTTTCAGGCCCCTTTGTCAAAGACCCAACAGCTTGAACATGCCTGGGGCCGTTTCTCTGCACCTCTGTTCTGTTCCATTGATCTCCAGGCCTGATTCTGTGTGAGTGCCATGCTGTCTTGGGTGTTTGCTTTTAATCACTGTAGCTTTCTAATGTACAACTTTGGGTCAGGGATTGTGGCGCCTCCTGTTACCCAGGATAGGTTTTGCTAGTGTAGGTGCCAAATATATTTCAGGACTGTTTCCTCTAGTTATGTGAGTAATAATATTAGCATTTTAATTGGGATTGCATTACATCTGCACATCGGTATTGGAAGTGTGCCACTTTGGCTAGATTGGGCTGACCTATTCAGAAAGAGGGGATATCGTCCCCTTTTCAGCTGTCCTCCTACTGGAGAGCACCACAGTTTTGTTGTAGAGGTCTTTTCTTTCTTCAACCTGGTCAATTACTGAGTATTTTATTTTTGCTGGTACTTTTTTTTTTTCTGTATTTAGGGCAGGGACTACAGGGCCTAAAGGGTCTCACTATGTAGATCAGACTCATAGTGGTTCTCCTGTCTTCAAACTCTCAAGTGCTGGGATTACAGGTGCATGCCACCACGCTCCGTCTCAATCACCATCTCAGTGTACCCCAGGGGCGGGACCAGCATGGCACTCTGGGGATCGAACCCTGGCCACTGCACTCTGCTTAAGCAGGTGCTTTAGTCTGCTGAGCTGTCAGGTCAGTCCGTTTGCTGGTACTACTGTACATGAAAATTTTCCTAATTTTTCAGGGAGTTCATGACTGGCTTACAGGAACACTACTGACTTTTGTGTGCTGACTTTTTACCTTGCTACAACATGGCTAAGTTCTTTGTTTTGTTTTGGAGACAGTCTTACCACAGAGCTCCATATGCTCAGCTTGAGTTCAGTTCTTAATTCTAGACCAGAAGTCTAAAAGCTCTAGGGAATCACGTGGCCTGCAAATAATTTGTCTACTTCCTTTCTTCTCAGCTTCCCTTTTATTTCTTTCTCTTGCCTGATTGCCCTGGCGAATGCTCCCAGGACTGTGCTGAGCAGGACCAGCAACACTGTGTACATTCCTGTCTTGTTCCTGATTTTGAAGGGAAAACTTCAAATTTTCTCCATTAATATAATGTTGGCAAAAGGTTTGCCATAAACAGCTTTTTTTTTTTCTCTCACTATGTAGTTCAGGCTGGCCTTGAGCTCACTTTGTACCTTAGGCTGGTATTGAGCTCACAGTGATCCCCCTGCCTCAGCCTCCACAGTGGTGGGTTCACAGGCATACACCATCACACCAGGCATTTTTTTTTTTTTTTAAACATGAGTGGATGCTGGATTGTGTCAAAGGCTTTTTTCTGCCTCTGCTGAGGTAACCACGTGATCTCCGTCCCTGTTTCTGCTCAGGTGATGAGTGGCATTTGCTGATGGCACTGGCTATTTTAAAATGATGCTAGTTCTCTACAAAAGGGCATGGCTCTGAGTTTACTTTCAATTCTTAAATTCATAATATGCTGCCTTTGGTATTGAAAATCCCACTGCTACCACTGATCATCAGGCAGGAACAGTGCTGCTGCATTCACGGGGCCTGGCTCGAAGGCAATGAATTCTCCAAAGGGATCCCCAGGCCAGCAGCCCCCTTGCACATCTCCGGACCCCTGCAGGAGGCGATTCCAGGGCAGGCCAGAAGCGGCATCCTAACAAGCCACTCGGGAGCTTGGGGCACTCAAGTCCGAGGAGCCCTGGTCCGGAGGCCCTGGGTGAGGTTCACAGTGGTGTCACCAAGCCGGGAGCTGGGGGCAGTGAGCTGGGGAGCCAGAGCCGCAGATGCAAAGCAACTGCTGCAGAGAGGAGTCGGGAAGCAGCAGGAAACACCATGCGCCATCGACAGAGCGGACAGAGACCAAGACCTGTCAGGTGTCTCAGTGCTTCATGTGCTACGGACAATGCCAGGTTAACGCCTGATGCTGACTGGAAGAACGCCGGCATTCTGTGTGGAGTCCGTGCGAGGCCTCCTGCGGGGACTGTGCTGGGTTTTCGGTTTCCTTGTGATCTCAAGAAGCCACACTGCGCGCGGCCCGGCATCTCCCGTGCGCTGCAGTAAGCCGCTCCTAGGCTACCGCCACTTCTTGACATAGAATTACGTTCTCCTCTTCTGAGAACTCACTTCCGTGTCATGGAAGCATTTTGCTCCTGGTCCTAAGGGAGGAAACTCTGGGAGGAGGCCATCTTCCAATCAATTCTAGGAGCCCCAGGGGTGCGTCTGAACCCCAGGCTTTGGGGCCAGCCAAGACCAAATAAAAATACACAGAGAAGGTGGAAGTTATAAATGAGAAAGAGAGACCCTTGGCCATCCCAGCACTGACACCAGTGGAGAAATGCTCAGGAGCGCATCCAGCGCCCGGCGTCCGGCATCCACGTGCATAAGCCTGGCCCCGGCGCACCGAGCCTCCCTCCCCAGCTCCCACTGGCTGTCACTCTCAGAACATGCATCTTCACACATCCTTTGGTCCCCATCCTGAGTGGACTCCATCCCTGTGTTTGGGCCATCAGTTGGAACCTCCACTGTCACTAGGCAACATGGTCCCTGCTGCCCTTCCTATCCATTCTCTGCTCAATAATTCTTACATCAGTGTTGTTGAAGGAATGTTTGTTCAAGTAAATAACAACAGCATTATTTGTTCTAAAAATAGCGCAAAGCAAGGGCTATTAACTACGTGGAAGGGTCGATGTGTGTACCCCACCGGGAGCGCACTTGCCCAGCAGGCACGAAGTCCTAGCTACAGCCACTGGCATCACAACAGCCACAAAATGTAAATAGAGTTCCCTAATGGGAGTGGCACATTGCATGTCTCTGTCATCTAAGGAAACAAGCAGTAAGATCTCTTTAGGTAAAAACTGCGCATATTGGGTCCTCAGAATACCACAGGCAGGACTCCGCGTGGCTCCACAGGGCTGCAACCTAACACTGCAGCAAGTACAGCCACGGGTGGCTAAGCCACAGGCAAGAATTCTTCCCTGCCGAGTCTCTTCTGGTGACAGCAGCAATGAAGCCTCCAGCCAAGCCATGAGGAATAGGGAGGAGAGGTGTGGGTCCAGTCCTCATCCCCACAAGAGCTCGAAGGCCCGGTGTCGAGCCTCAGACTCCACCCAGAGCCCCTCTTATGGTGGCAGGCCCTGGTGCCTACAAGTCCGCCCACCTTTGCATTTGATCGTGTTCTCACTCTGTCCCATTTGTCAGTCTCTTTTTCTCTTCTTGTACCTCCCGACCTCTAAAGCTTGCCCAGGCACAATGGCTCTGGGGCCCGCAGAACACGGCCTCCTCCTTTTTCTTACCATAGCAATTGTCAGTCAGCTGTAGGCACTGAAATCCACAGTCCACTGGGTGCAGCCTCCTGGACGTGGGCGTTACATAGATGTGTGCTTACCTGATACTGCTGGGTGCGAATGTGAACCCACAGCGTGACTCAGGGAATGCACCCCATGGACAGCACCATTTCAAGAGAGGGCAGGCCCCGCCTCCTGCTCCGCCTTTCATTCTGGGCGGGAGCGGGTTCACACCCAGAGCAAAGGCTGGGCCTACGTGGACTATATCTCCAGCAATGGACATGACGGGACAGGAAGAGTATCCAACTTTTACTCAAAGCAAGTTTGATGGATAATTGTACTTGTCAACATACTTAGATTGAAGAACACCTAGGAGCTGGTGGGGCACAGTTTCTAGCATGTGTGGTGGCATTTCCAGAGGACACGGGCCCCTGAGTTCACTAGACTTCATGGTGAAGGACTGTCCTCAGAGTGGGCGGCCACCACCCAATGCCAGGAGACCTGGGTACAGCAAAAAAGCCTAGGAAAGGAACATCCACCCCACCCCCACCCCCCAGCTGGGACACTCTTCTCCTACTGTCTTGAGACACTGGAGCTCCTGGGTGTCTGAGCTTGAGACTCTGGATCTTGTCCCAGGGTCCCAGGGCTTCTCAGGCTTTCTGGCCTCAGCCTGGAAGGACGGGGTCACCATCAGCTGCTACGCTAAGGTTTGGGGACTCAGCTACTGCCGGCTCTGTTCTTGGGCTTCCAGACAGCTTGCATGGGGCCACGCCTCCATGGCCACACCAGCAAATGCCCTGAATAAGCCCCCACATATCCTAGCTATATCTTTACGCTATCTGCTGTTCTCTGTGGAGAAACCTAAATGCAAAGCACCACAGGACAGAAGCAGGTTTACTAATAACTTCGTAATCCAAAGTTATTAGAGTTCTTATGTTACATTTAGAGGCAAAGTAAAATAAAGTTACACCTTCCCCAACAGTATTACTACGGCCCGAAGCTTCCTTCATTAGAAAGAAGCCAGAGGTGAGAGGTGGCTGGGCTTCAAATGCATCCAAATTCTATATGAACTGACTCTGCTTGGGTGGACTTCTGCAAGTTTCTCATAAAACCGAGTTCTAAAATTTCTAACCTAATATAGCCTTACTCTTCAATGCTTAATCTTTCTGGAAATATTTCATTTTGGAAAAGAAGATTACATTTGTGTTGATTTTCCCCATATGGATTGAAGAAAATGCTACCAGCTGACCTAAACTTCTAGTTGGCTAGGAAAACTTATTATACACTCTAGAAAAAAGCGAAGTAAGCTTAGTTACACAATAAAACAGAGGAAAAGGGGCAGTGACTCCACTCCCCGCTCTGACGCGCCTGGCCTGCAGCAGCGGCAGCCCAGGCCAGCTCCAGGGAGCAGAGCCTGGGTAACAGTATAGGGTGTCTTTGAGTGAGGCCGGGACTCCTCATCTGAGTGTGGAGACAGACGGCCCAGGAGGAGAGGGCCAACTTCTAAGAGGAGACAGAGGTGAGGAAGAGGGGAGGCTGGCAAGGGAAAGGAGGAAGCAGCCCTGGGCCACGCTGTCCTCCCTGAAGCTGCAGGGCCAGGGAGTAAGAGGCTGGATCTGGCTGGGGACATGGGGCCCCGCCCTATGCGTTGGTCCTCTCCAGGTTGTGCACAGAGGCAGGCAGGCCCCAGAGGGAGGAGTGGTTGCAGGGCTTATGTGGGCTGCACTGCCAGAGCGGGGTGCTGAGAATTCAGCTGCTGAGCTCCAAGCAGCCTGGAAGGGCCGGTGTGAAGGCGTGCATCTCGGTGACCCCCCAAACCTGGTGTGGTGATGGTAGAGGGCGAGGGGATGGGTGGCTGAGTCTAGATTACTCGGTGCATGGAGCAGGGTGTGTGATTCCTAAATCTGGCCACTGACTGCTTCAGGATAGTTCTGGCTAGGACTGAGGATGGGAGAGCTACACCACACTAGGGCAGGGGCCTTGCACCTGCATAAACTATAAGGAACCGGAAGAGGGTGGGTGCTCCCCCGCCCGCCTGTCTGCCGGGGGCTGTCCCTCCTCTGCGCCATGCCTCTGCCATGCCACCCTGCCTTGAGCCAGCTGGCTACAGACCAAAACCCCTAGAAACTGTGAGCAACATAAACGATTCCTCCTTTCAATTTGGGCATCCGGTATTTTGTCTCAGCAATGAGAAAAGACACTAAGATACACAGCTCAGGAAATTCCTCAGGACACTGAGGAGAAGAGCAGAGGAACAGGCCCATGACAGTGCCATGGCAGATGGGTTCTCCAAACCAGGAGGCCTTGACAAGAGCTCCCTGGGGGCTGGGGTTATGACACACGCACCCCAGGGTTTCCAAGAAGCACCAGCAGAGGATCTTAAGATGGGGGGATTTAAAAGGATGACTCTATTGAGACTGAGAAGATTACCAAGAGGGAGAGTACTCTGGGATCTTGATAAAGCTGCTGTATGCACCCCCAGGAGACAGACACAGCATCGTGACAGCTTGCTCTGTCCTTGCTTTTCCTGTCTTGTCTCCCCTCCTCTGCCTTACAGCGGGGCCTCAGAAGCAGCCTCTCTCTGGCCTCCTGCTTGGTCTCCCCAAAGCAAGTCCCAGAACTGGAATTCCTCTTCCCATGGAGGGCTGTAGAATTTTTCCTCCCAAATACAGCTGTCTTAGTCACTTTTCTCTGGTTGCCAGGACAAATACCGGACACACAAGCTTAGGGGAGGAAAGGTTTATGTAGCTCACAGTTCCTGGAGGTTTCAGGATGCTGCCCCGCTTTATAGGGACTGGAGGAGGGGCTGGGGCGCTGCCGTGTCCAGGATGATCTGTTCCACACCTCCACAAGACCACAGCCTGGCGAGGGGGCCTCTGACAGCGCCCGCTGACAATTCAAGGTTGGTGCCTCTCTCGGCCACGCCCCTCAAGCCCAGCCCCTGGAGCCTCGTGCTTGGCAGCCCCATGATTTACATGAGGCTTTGTGGGGACAACTAGACAAAAACCACAACGCCAGCCATAAAATCTAAATTTTCTCCTCCCCCGCCACTAAACGCGCGTGCACTCCCAGACGGGGTTCCATATGAGGACTGCTCAGAATGAACTTCAGGCCTGCATTCCAGAAGGGTCTACCTGACCTTCAGGAGAAAGCAACGCTGTCACCCAGGAGCCACGGGGACGGGACAGAGAGCGACCTTGCCGGCTCCTGCTCACACTCCTAGCAGGCACCCTTGAGTGCAGTCACATCCCTGCGTGGCGTCTCTTCTCACAGAACCTAAGCTAGACAACCGATCGCTTCCCCTGTACCCTTGGGTCTGTCTCCTGAAGGCTCCTGCGTCTCACAGACTTCAACAAAATAAGCGCGCTGCACTTTTCTCTTGTCAGCCTCTGTTTTGCCACCAGAGAGCCCACCATGAGCCTTTATTCCAGTCTTCCATCCTTCACTCAAGGTCCCTGTCAGGGAGCTATGCCACCCAGAAGACACCTGGCTGCTGAGCAACAAAGGCAGAAAGAGCGTGATGTGTAGAGAAAATGCAGCTGAAAACTTCTGGCATCCTGTCCGTCAGAAGAGAAATCAAGGCTCTGATGTCCTTTATATTTTTTTTTCCAAAATGAAATAACCAGACATTTCCATCACCAAGTGGTCTGAGAGGAGTGGTCTGCTAGGCTGGGCGACTATGGTGCAAATTCATAGCCAAATCTAAATATGACTTTCAAGTGCATATAAGAAAGAGCGCCCTCTCTGCACAGGTGCAGTGCCAAGACAAGCAACTAGCCTGTTAGGTCCCGATGTCCCGATGAGTCCCGATGTCCCGCAAAACCTCACGCATGCACAGAGGAGACCCTTCACAGGTGTTTGGATCCAGAGGGTGTGATGCTGGGATCAAGGATGCGTGCTTCCTGAGTGGGTCCACTGATTGGCATGGCTTAGCACCGGGTGTGGGCCACGGCAGAGCCACCTGGGTGTGAGCGCTACCCACCCTGAGGGTGCGTGGTCGGGACAGAGCAGAAACCACAGAAGGACAGAGGGCGCCGGGCTGCTGGCTGCTGGCTGCTGGCTGCTTTGGCCATGTGCTGCCTGACTACCTGCCGTGAGCAGTTTCTCTCTGCAGTGCCCCTCTGTCACACCGCCCTTCCTTGCAGCCACCCAAGAACTGAAGCCTCTGCAAACTGTGAGCTACGACAAAGCTCTCTCCTTTCCCTGCAGACAGCCGGTGTTTCGTCCCAGCAACAAAACTAAGGCAAAGCATCAGGAGGGCTGGAACCGAGAAGCGCCCCTCCGACGTGCCAGCTGACGCCGGGGCTGCTGGGAAGCGCTCTGCAAGGCCTCGCCTCTGCCCTGTTGTCCTGACCGTGCCTTCACTGCCCCTCAGGAGAGTCTCAGAGAGCACAGCAGAGCTGTACGCTGCAGGAGCGCCGGGGGTGCTCCGGGCGTGAGTCATGTTAAAGAATTATGCATTTCTCATTTGATTAATTTGGGTTGGTTTTCCTGCTAAAACCTCAGAGTGACTTTGCTATGTTTCATCAATTTTATGGCTGACATGTTTTCAATTTACTTTTCTCTATTGAAAAAGCTGAAATAAGTTTGGAAGTAGACGTTCTGCTCTCCCGTCTCTCCCCAACCCCACCCCAGTACCAAGGGACGGGCAGGGAGGCAGGGAGCTCCCGGAGCAGATCGCACCCCAGAAGCACTGTCCTCTCTCCCAGGCACAGCCTGCAAAGCTGTGAGCCCATTTCTCACTTTCGCATCTCCCCAGTTATGGATTCACTTTTCTGCAAAGCAGCAAACCGTTGGGCTGTGGGACAAGGGATCAGAAAGCCCAAGAAAAACCCGAAATCACATCCTGCAGCTGTTCTTTCCAATTTTCCTCTCCTTCCCCACATTGTTCTTTTCCTTCCCTTCTTTAGTTACCTAGGACTCTTCAGACTGCTGATCGGATCCAGAATATGCCATGGCGACAAAGCTTTCGTGCAGAGAGGAACATGAGAATTCCTAGACTCTTTACTCCTCCTTTTCTTTTTTATTTCTATGTTTTTGGCCTGAAAACAGACATCCTACAAATCCCTGCCCCAAGAGAATTTGATCACACAGAAAAGACCAACTCAGTACAGGAGAAAAGGGAGGCAGCACCATGCTGGGACAAGAACCGGCACAGGCCCTCCTGTCCCCTGTGCTCTCCTGAGGGCTGGTCCGTGCTGCCCGAAGCTGGCCTGCTCTTCCAGAGGTGCCTTTGTCCCTCCCTCCCTCCCTCCCTCCCTCCCTCCCTCCTTTCTCGGGTGGGACTGAAATCTCTGAGCTCACTCTTTGCCTACTGCCTTCTGCTGCCCTTTGTTAACACGGATCTTTAGGTTCACGTACAGAAATCCCGCGTGGGCCGGACCTTCAGCCTGTGGGTGGCCTCCCCAGCACCTTCCTCCCTTCTAAGGAGGAGACCCTGTGCTGGCTTCTGAGCTGCCACCCACAGCCGGGGGGCTTGTTCAATTCATACAGAAATCACCAATCAATCGGCAAAGGACTATCCTTCCAGGGTTAGCAGCCCTGGGGGCTTAGAATGTCATCAGCTACTAAAGTAGGTAGGCAGGCAGGCAGCCAGGCGGGTGGGCGGGTGGGCAGGCGGATGGACACATGGATGGAAGGACTGATGAACAGACAGACAGAGAACTGAAACACAAGTGCTTCACATTCTCAAAGCCAACACACAATTTGCACCTTAAGCAACAGTCAAGTTGTGTGTGAAAGGAGCCACAAGCTGATGTCCGGGGCATTTTCAAGGACCACTCTTGCTAACACTAGTGCCAGTTTACTTCAGGGTGCAAAACAAAGCTAGGGACAGAATATGGACAGTGGAAAAAAAAAAAAAAACTCAGTAACTGCGAAAACTCACTGTCCATGAACGTTACTAGAGAAAAACAAAAATGGCCACCATCCCCCTCCTCTCCTCCCCACCCCTGCTTTCCAAGGTAGACGCAGGTCAAGTGGCAACCAGGCTTTCCGCAACATGTTCTTTCAAGGCCACGCAGAGCGAGCCCCGAGTTCAGACCTCGTTACCTCGTCGGCAAGACATTTCTCTCTGTTAGTCACAGCAGGTGTCCGCAGGCTTCTCAGTTTGCCCGGTTGCACTTTATCTTCTCAGGGGCTCGAACTGGGGAGATGGAACCTCACCTTGAGCACTGCCTCAGCTGAGCCGCTCTGCAGTTCTAGAAAGTTCTGCAGCCCAAGGGGGCCAGATGCTCACCTAAACATGGCTTTCAAGAGCTTCCAGAGACAGCGCCAGACAGGACAGTCATCCAGCTGTGGGCAGCATGGGGCGCTGGGGGCCCCAGGCAGGAGAGCGCCTCAGCCACGAGGACACCCCTCAGAGTAAGAGGCTGGTGTGAAACACACCTCTGCGTTCTAACTTGGGCCAGTGCTCTCAACACTTGTATTCTTGGGACAGAATATAGTTAGAAAGTGACAAGTTATAAATGACCCATTGTGGGGAAGTCTCCACCACATTAAATCAGATTTCTTTCTCTATTTATATCTTTCATGCTGATGGTAATTTTATGAAAGTCTTTACTTAATGACATATGTATATATCATATTATCTGGCAGCAAAGACCAAAATAAGCTTCGAGAGTGAATAGATTAATATATCAATGCCTGGAATCACTCATCCAATCCTTTGCTTGTTAAGTTCTTTTTTAAAATGAAAGATGATTTATTTGAAGGTGGGGAAAGGGGGAAGCGAGAGAGGCGCAGTGGTCAGCTACTCCAGACAAGCAGGGAGTCCTCGGAAAGGAAGAGTCTCCATGAGCGCTTTCTGAGGCCGTGTAGCGGGGCTGAGGGCACAGCAGGCAGGAACCACCGGCTCTGCTCACAGGCACCGAGGCGGCTGCACAGAGACAAGGAACAGAGACGTGCATCCGTGTGTATGCAGTGCAACGCTGGCGCCGCGGGAGCGCCACGAAGAAATACAGCTCCGTGGGAGGAAGAGGAGTGGCCCAGAAGGGCAGTTCGCAGCAAGTGCCCTACCGCGGAGGGCTGGGAACAGATGCCCGCGCGCAGACCGGAAATGATGAGGTCGAGGGGCGGAGCGCGCAGCTGCAGGTGAGGGCCAAAGGGGTGTGGGGCAGAGTTGCCACGGAGTGCCCCTGCCAGCCCAAGCACCTGCCCACCTCTCTCCTAAAAGGCGGGACCAAACTGATACAGCTTCCGGGCCTTTCTGGAAAATAATTACTTGTGGTTTCCCAGGTCTCAGGGGTCCCTGGGTCTCTTAATGCGGCGCTGGATACGAAATCACGCTCGAGAGCCCGAGTGGAGCCCAGTCGAGACGGCAGAGCCAATTTCTCACGGTACAGCTGTTTCTTTTTGCCCAGTTTTCTAAGCAACAGCAACAACGGGTTACCAGTCTCTTGCTGCCCACAGAACCAAAGCTTTTGGCTTGATTCGACACGCTTTTCTGCTCAGGATTGGAGAATGGGCTCAAACAAGTGACACCACAGTCGGCTCATTTATTGGCCGTCTTCAGGCCTCTCTAAAAGGAACCAGCTCCAAGACTGCCCTGCCCCCCTCCTGGGAGTATGTGTACCTGCACCAGCAGGCAGGGTGACCAGCGCCAAGGCGGGCCACTCAGGACGCGCACGGTGAGGCTCCGCAAGGCTGCCTTGCTTCTGGACCTCTGGTGTAGGCACCAGCGCAATGGCGTGGATGCTGTGGTCCAGCAGGAGGGCCTCAGGCTCCGCCCCCATGCAACAGGAAACGTGGGAATCTATAGGAAAGAAGGCAGAGAACTGGGACCCATGGATGAAAAATTCCTGAAAAGAAATTCTAAACCAAGGATAATTTTGGATAAACTGACCTACCAGGATTCTTTTTTTTTTTCTTTTTTTCCTTCCTGTATGTAGGACAAGATCTACAAGATCTCACTATGTAGTTAAGACTTGTACTGATCTTCCTGTTTCCAGCCTCCCAAGTGCTAGGACTACAAGTGTGAGTGCCACCACACCCAGTCTTAGCTGCTGTCTCAGCGTGCCCAGGGGGCCGGCACAGCATGCTGGAATTGAACCCGGGTCTCTGTGTCTGCCTAAGCAGGCGTTTTAGTCCTCTCAGCTATCAGGCCGGTGCCCTACCAGGATTCTTGCTGAAGATAAGCCAGTGGGCCCAGCCACAGAGAGCAGGAAACATGAGCAGACACAGAGGGCGGGGCTTCCGGATCACCAGCGTGGCAAGGCTCTCGCTAAAGGCAGACAACGCAGACCCAGACACGGCCTCCAAGTCGGGCCCACTTGGAGAGAAGTCCGGAGAAGCCAGATGAGCGTCCAGTCAAGGAGTGTTTGCCGGAAGGCTCGGGAAGCATCGTTAGGACTTTACCACCTCGCGAGGCTCCGTGGGGCTCCCCCGTGGCTCCCCGGAACAAAGACTGTAGCTCTCAAAGCGTCCAAGTTTCCACGCTACAGACACATAGCGCAATAAGTCTGTCCATGATCTTTCCTTACCTTTCTGGCTAGCACAGACTGAGCTGCACAAAATCCAGCCTTCCAGAGGGCATCTGTGTTCTACCGTGTCCCATTCACTTCCGACGCGACGCTGGCCAGCCTGTGTTGGTGGGCAGTTGTGTCACATGGTCATCCTCTGATAGAAGGCTGCTGCACAGAGTGGGTGGCCCTGTGCCTAGAACGGGCAGGGGCGAACCTGCCACCCAGCAAAACAGAAGAAAACCAACACTACGACCTGGACAAGCAGAAGAGACAGGAGGCAGGGTGCTGGTGCGTGCAGGTGTGCAGACACACGCAGACGCTCACAAATCTGCCTTCAGGAGCGTTCAGCTCCTTGCCAGTAGTGGGTATTAAGCTCAAGCTACTAAAAAAAGAATAAAAGAACTTCGAGTCGATGTGCTGCTCTTGGCGCCCTATGTTTCAAATTGCTAGGTGGACGCACCTAAATTCTCCAGCGCAGAGTCCCCATCAGGCGCAAAGTAAACATATCTTGTTAATACCAGCAACGGCCATTCATCTTCAGGGCTTACTGGTCGACCCAACCACACAGTAATTTCAAGATAAAATCTAGGATTATGCTTTCTACATAGCTCCAGGTATTGCATTTAAATATTTCTGAATGAATATTCCTCAAACACGGGGGTGCCACTCCACCTTCCCTGAGTTCTAAGGAGCAAGCCTGAATTCAGCTCAAACTGCCAAATCTCTAGAGCGTGAAAAGAAAGAGGAACTATGGAACCATTTTTCTTATGTATTCCAAAGGAGCAAAAGAAGGCAATTTACAGTAAAGCAAACAGAACTGCAGCAGTACATTAATACCGAGTATAATTCTTGAGATCTTTGCTCTAAATTCTTTCTTACTTTGAAGTTGACTCATGAAACTTCTCTAATAATTAAGAGCTTGTGTTTATGTCTTGACATTCTGGAAGGGTTATAATGAAGCTCGCATAGGAATTTGCAAATCAGGGAAAGAAAATCACCCTCCTAATTTCACCCTGACATCAGCACCTACGAGGACAACGGGGTATCCAGAAAGGAAGCTACCCACCCAAACCACCTCTGCAAAGTGGACGGCTCAAGAATGGGTTTTCCAATTAAGCACCAAGAGCTGTCTTGGTGCCAATAACCAGACAGGGTGAACACCTCAGCAACGGGATTAGTACCAGGGAGGGAGGGACCCAGAGAAAGAGACCAAGAGGTGCAGCACCTGAGACAAGGAGTGCGAACTAGGGCAGAGCCATGCGGGGGCCGGAGGGGGACCGTCCCTCCAACTCTCTCACGGGGTCTGCACAAGACCTGCGCCAAGACCTTCTGAGTTTCATCTTCACTCATCGCAGTAACATGCTCATCATGCTCTGGCTTCTCGGGAGGGTGATTACAGAGAGGACAAGCTGGCCGTGCGTGCCGCTCTCCCCATTCTGCTGACAAGTTCTTCCTTTAAATTAATCTGTTCACATCCCACTACCTCCTTCAGGCTCCTGGGAACGATGCTTGCCCAGCACCCAGCAATCAGTGTGTGGAGAATAAACCCAACTGCAGAGCGGAGGGAAGGTTCTGGCAACAACCTGCCCAAGTCCGTCCTTCCCTGCTCTTGGAGAGCAAGTGAGTGAGACAGACAGGCAAGCAGGCAGACTACAGCGCAGAAGAGAGAAGAGAAAGAACCAAAGGTGGAGGGACACAGGAAAGGGGGAGGGAGAGGAAGTGGGAGGAGGAGAGAGTGAGAGAGAGGAGAGGGGGAGGGGGAGGGGGGAGAGGGGGTGGGAGAGTGAGAGAGACCTAGAGGAAGAGACATGGGGATGGGGGGACAGACAGACTTATGGGAAGAGGCAGAGGTAGAGGATTTGAAGAAAGTCAGTGGACCAACCCAAGGTGGCTACGGCCTCAATCCAAGCCAGAAAGCAGGCTCGGCAGCACAGCCGGCTGTGCACCTGGGTGAACTGTCTCCCTCGAGCCCCGGCTGCTGGAGGCCCAGGCAGCTGGGCCTGGTGTTCCGTTCCAGATGAAACTACAGCTCCCTGGGTCGGGGCTCAGCTGCAGAACCAGCAAAGTCGTGCTTTGGAAGCACTGCTCGAAATGGAAACCCAGAAACATTACTAGGCATTCCTGTGCAGGAGGAGACGGGGCCGGTTGGGACGGCAGCGGAGCAGGCACGTGGAGGCCTCTGTGCGCGCACGCCCGAGCCGTGGATCTGCAGGGAGAAGGGTTGGAAGAGCTCGGTCCTCCCGCCCATCGCCATGGGAGCGAAGCAGCCCTTCCATCTGAACTTACACGGCATGGGACCATCTTCGGAAGTGTTTTAAGTAACAAGAAATGCAAACATGGCCTCTTCGTGGGTGGGGCAGGTTTGTTCTACGCTGCTTCCAAGCCCCGCTCGCTGCTCGCGGCTACACCGTCTGCACAAATGTCTCGCTCTGACCCCACTGGGAGGAGCGGCGGACGCCTGTACTTCTAAGATAGCCACCTAAGTGTTCAGAATAAAACCGTGAGAGAGGCGCGCTCCTAATCTTGAGCGTCCACACGTGCGCAGCAGGGCTCTGCTCTGGCCTGGCTAAGCGCGCTGCCCTCCGACGTGGCGCCTGAGACCCGCTCGCCCTTTCTGTCCTCCTCTTCCTCCTCCTCCCCACCTTTAAACGGAGGGTTGACCCATTTATACTACTGACATGGTTGCTCCACCTAAGTCTGATTTGGAAAGAGACTCTTGGCACTATCGATGTGCACAAAAGCTTAAGACAAATACTCATTTAAATAGAGCTGGACCCCAGGGCGCGAAGGCATTCTGTCCATCTGTCCCCGAAGCTGAGCTCAGCTTCTGGAGGCTCTGGAGGGGAGGGGAGCACCTGGGTCACCGCCTGCCCCCACCAGGCTGTGGTCCTCACCTCGGGGCCGTAGCAGGCTTCTAAGCCCCACTCACTCTGGAAAATGCAGCCCCGCCCACAGCCGGGTCTCACCTTGCAGTCGCGCGTCCTCCACTGTGTCCCTCTATTCCGGACACAGCACACAGCGTGGTTTCATTTCATGGCACCCACAGCCGGACGAGGGCACCCAGATGTCTGCTCCAGTGCCGCTCTGGATGCTGATGGGGACAGACGTCCCCGTAGAGCTGGCGCTCTAACCGCAGAGCTGGGCCAGGGGCCTAGCCGGCATCTTGTAGGCGGGCCTCGCCGCCCAATCGGCTGAAGGTGCCGAAAAGGGAGAGGCCGAAACGCCCTGAAGAGGAACCCGCTCTGCTTCCGGGACGCCTTTGGGCCCCAGCTGCAGCAGCGCTGTTCCCTGGTCTCCAGCCTCCGGATTTCAGACTTCCCAGCCTCCACCATCATGTGAGCCAATTTCTTAAATCTCTGTCTCTGTCTTAGCCTCCCTCCCTCCCTCCCTCCCTCCCTGAGAACTGCCCAGTTACCCACACCCTGCATCCTAGGACATGGTCGCCTCGCAGTCTCCTCCTACAACTGCTCCTTCTTGATAAAACAGTCAAATTTGGAGAACAGCAGAAAATGGACCCAGGCACGTTCACTCTCACTGGTTTTCATGCCTTCCGTCGTGGAAGATGCTTGCTTAGAACCTAAAACATCCCCACGCTGGCATGGCAACTGCAAGGCAAAGCAGGTCAGGTGGTCACCTTCACAAGCCCCCCATCACTGAGGAGCCAGCTCCCTGACCTCAGCTACAGACTCCACCCCACCGAGAGCTGCACACGGAGCTGTCCAACAGGAAAGCTGGACCCTTTGCACCAGCAGCAGCCCGGGGAGACACCGCTCGCTGCAGTGGCTTCCGAGAGGGGCAGACAGGAAGCTGCCTGCCTTCTTGGCGAGGCTCCTGGAAGGAGTGCACTAATGCACTTTCACGAAGCTCTGCCCTCCTTGGGGCTTCAGATCACCTCCTGTGCTCCTGCTTCCCTGCACACCTGACGTCAAAGCTCTTTCGCACTGTTCATTGCACGTTTTTGCAAGAAGCGTCAGTCCTTTGGATGCCACGGGAAATAAACCAACCAGCCAGCCCTGGTGTGTCTGATATTGGCTGTCCTGGACCTCATCATCCTGGAGTCCTCCTTTATTTGGTTCAGAACTTTGACTGAAAATGAATTAAGATAAAAGGATGATGCATTTGCCTTCCGTGTCCTTACTCAAGGAGAAAAATCAATGGAAGCTCCTAAATGCCTATTATTCCTCTCAAAATTGGATTATTAAGAACATAAATAATACCTAACCAGATAGACTGCCTCCCCGTGTGAGGAGAAAGTGCGGCAGCAGGCGCACGCCGCTGCCAGGCTGCGAGGCAAGCCCTGCCTGCCCTGCCTGCCCTGCATCTGTGCTCAGCAAAGACAACGCCAAAGCCTCCATGAAGTCGCCCTGGTCCCAGGTCTCCTAGAGCAAAGGTTGGCGTCTTTACCTGTGCTGTTCAGAGCCAAGATGTGCCTAGCTTCCTGCACTATGAAGCAGAAGCCCCATGGCTATATTCTTCCTAATTAGCATCCAACATCATGGGACTTGAATGCTTGGAAACATTTTTGATGATGACAAAAAAATGTTTTCATCCAATTACCCTAGGAGAAGTGACCACAAAATGACGACTCACTACGTTGCTTCTGCCTTTTCTGAACACCTTCTGAGTCTGTGCTTCTCCTGAGGAAGTCTTCAAAATGGCTGATCCACGCCGTTGGCCCTCAGGTGTGCCCCTCCGGTGTCTGAGGTGAACGTCTGGCCTCCAGTTGCCTCCGTTTCTCTGCTGTGTGGCTGTAGCCGCGGTGGCTCGTCCGCAGTACATGAAGGGCGACTTTCGGCAGCCTCAGTGAGCCCCGGATGAGCATTTCAGTGCTTCCTCCTCCCGTCCCACTGCCAGTACCACGGGCCCCTCTCATGGTGATTCTGGGAAAGGAGCCAGGCAGGTTTCCAGAAGCTTCTCCATCAGCTGTGGCAAATAGCGGAAATCTCTCAGGGCACAGGAGACCATCTATGAGATTGGTGTAGGCTCACCCATGCCATGACCTATGGCTGCTCGGCCCCACACAGAACTCCCCAGGAGAACACAAATCCAGGACCACAGCGATGCAGATGGACTGCTGTATGCTCTGGGTCCTGGCTTGGCCCCTGCCTAGGAGGCCAACACAGGGCAGGTCATATTCCTTGTGGCTGTGTATTTGAAAAATGATGGAGTGTACCAGAGAATATGTTCCCTGATCCTGAGGGGGCCAAACTGCTGGCAATGAGTGGGAAGACACGGCACAGAGGGACTGCTGCTGTCTAGTTGAGACCCTCCCCCCCACACACAAACCTGGCAGGGCCCCTCCCCTAGCCCCAGGGAGACAGGGCCACCACAGGCCAGCCTGCACCCTGTGCCAGGTGATGTGACCTTTTAGCTGGTCTTTGATGTGGCCTTTAACAGGCTCATGCCCCACGGCCCCAGGCAGAAGGCCTGCTGGGTTGCAACATCCAGACCTAGAATTAAGCCTCTGATTTAGAAAAGCCCTCTAGGTCAGCATGGGCAGTGCTGCTCAGATATCCCCAGAAATGGTCACCAGCACTGGCCGCCTGTCTGGCGTGGTCCGTAAGTCCTCTGCCAAGGTGGCCAGCTACTATAAAGCATGGTGGTGCGAGTGAACGAGACCTTCCTCTACATACCTGAGGGTTAGCGGTACCTGAAGATCAAGTTCCTACCTAGAGTTTCTGTTTTAACTACTCTTCTCTCCTTGCTGGGACAAATACCCAACTCATAAGCTTAGGGAGCGAAAGGTTTATTTCGCTCACAGTTGCTGGAGGTTTCATAGTTTAAAGCAGCCTGAATTAAATAGCAAGACCTCACACACTGCACCGCCATCCAGGATAATCCGCTCCATACCTCCAAGAGAGGCCACCAGGCCTGGGAGGGGGGGCATTCTGTAACAGTTTGTGCCGCTTTGGCCCCGCCCCTCAAGCCCCGCCCTAGTCCTCTGGCCCCGCCCCTCGAGCCATCTGCTTGACAGCCCTGTGATTTACATGAGGCTTCGGAGGGACAAAACAGTTCCTGAGCTCCCCTTGCTATCTAGGCGCTCTTCTCTTGTTGCTGAGATGGAATACCCACCCGTCAAAGTTAAAGGAGAAAAGGTTCATCTAGCTCAGTTTGTAGAGGTTTCAGTCTGTAATCAGCTGACTCCAAGGCAGGGTGGCTTGGCACAGGGGCAACTGTGCGTGGCTGCAGATGACAGCAAAAGCAACAAGAGCACAAAGGGAGAGGCGACAAGCAAGGCTCTTTCGCTCCCTTACGCTGCATGTGGCTCTATTCCCAGGGCACGTGCAGCACTCAGACCTTAATCCCAGCATTGGACCAGGAGTCAATCACAAACTCTAGTTCCACTTCCAGAAAACCTGTCCCAAGCCATCCCCACACCCTCACACCACCCTGGCCAGACACAAACCATGACATTGGGTTTCCTGGTGGGAAACACTCCCCTGAGATGAGTAGAGAACAGGCTATAGTAAGCTTATGTTAAATTAATCTGTTCCCCATTCTTGACCAGCCCCCAGCCCATTCCTGACTCATACTACACAGCTTAATCACTGCTTTAGGAATGAAGGGGCAAGATTAGCAGCTTTCCATTGACCCCTAAATGCGAGACTGGGTACCACAGGAGAGAAGCCCTCAGTAAATCTGACAAACATGAGAAGATGTCCTCCTGTCATATCTCCTGGGGCCCAATGGAAGAAGCCAGCCGGACACAGATCACGTACTTAGACTCTGGGGGAGCATCTTTCCTAGTCGCTCCATCAAGCACTCTCAACTTTTAAAAACCTGTAAACCATGTTGAAACCATTTTGAAGTCACACATTCATGTAACAGGAAGTGCGGTAGAAATGATGCTCCATGTCTCCAGTGGAAAGCCGCGAACAGCAAAACTCTCAACGTTGACAGGGTCAGTGCTATGATATTTTCATAACTGAGCCCAAAGGTTTTAAGAGTCAGGTTCAGGGCTGGGTGTGCAGCTCAGGGGCAGAACTCATGTGTGGTGACCTAGGTTCAATTCCACACAGGGGAAAAGAAGGGCAAGACTTAGAAAAAGACACCATAGATAACGCTTCAGGACACACAAGGTTAAGTCAACATAGTTATTTATTGAGTGGCTTCAAGCTCTCGAAGCCTTCATCCAAAGCCTACAAATGAGGCTCCACCTGCCCAGCAGCAGGAAAACTGGCCCTAAGCCCACAACCAGAGCACTTCACACTGTCACCTACATCGGCAAGCTGGGTGAAGGCTGCAGGCCGTGTGGTAGGCACAAATGCAGCAGGAGATGGAGGAATTCACTAATGGGAACACAAAAGCTCCAGGACTTCTGTTCTCAGACCTTCAGTTTCCTCTCGGTCAGCCCACCCCGTCTTATAAATCCACACATCCAGCAGCTTCCAATCGCTCTCCTTTCCATTCCACCACGGGGCAGAACCATCCTCATCATCTTGCTTCTGGACAGCCACGTGCCACTTTGTGATTACTCCGTCTGCCCTGTGCTTTGGAAGTTCATCTGTGGCACATACCACTTTTCCACTATCAAAATTTTAAATAGTTCCACATTTCCTACAGAAAGCCTCAAATGCATTTTGAGGTGTATTGGGTATTACTTGGTGTTTTCCAGGAAGGGGAAGGGGAACCCTAACAGGATGGAGATGCATGCACACAAGCGTATTCACCATGAGGACCTGGCTCACAGGATTATGGCACCTGGGAAGGCCCAAGACTGAAGCTGGTGATGTCGTTCCAGCCTGAATCCTAAGCAGCCGCAAGTCAGCGGTATGGTTTTCACTGCACAAGGGGCAGGCTTAAGGCCCAAGGAGAACCAGTATTTCAATTCAAATCCGAGCACAGCAGACCCATGTCAAGGGATAAGGCAGGAGCTCCCTGGACGAACAGGGAGCCTGCACTCCTGTTCCACTCGGGTCTGCAGCTGAGAACAGCTGCACCAGGAGGAAGAGAGAACAGGGAGGGGCGGGCCCCACTTTATTCAAGCTACTATTCAAATGTTAGTGTGACTTCCAAAGATCTTTGCAGGCCAAGCCAGAATAAGGTGTGGTCAGATATCTGGGCACCCCATGACCCAGTCAAATGGACACATAAAATCAATCCTTGAAGCTGGGTTTATGAAAGTGCCTACAATTTGCTCCAAGCATAATGGTCTCCTACAGGACCAATACACAACTTAGAGGGGCCATGGAAAATTCATGTGCGAGCTCAGAAATTATTAAGAGGTTTTAGCAAGGAAGAGCACAGTGCCAACCCAGGTGTTGGTGCCCTTCCAAACATGGACTGCACACCCTTGAGGTTGGCATTTTTATCCAGCTTGACAAATGCATGGCTCTGATGGCAGCAGAAGCTTGGTCAGCTGTAGCGCCGTCTTCCCCACGGGTCCTTTCTGGCTCTGCAATGTTCTCCATGCACGGCTGCTCCCTTTGCACTGGGCTCCAAGCCTGGCTGTCTCTGGGAGGCAGCGAACACCCTTCATCTGTACCCAGGGTCTCCAGAAGGACTCCGGTCTCCCTCAGGTGGAGTGTGGAGCTTCCTTGGACCTCACGACCCACGCACTGGGTCTTTAAATCCCTAAATTGCTGAGGCTGGCTTGAATTTATGGTCTTCCTGCCTCAGCCTTCCAGAGGTACAGCTGTTCTAAACAGCTGTCACCACAGGGCCAGCCAGTAGCTCAGTGGACTAAAGTACCTGCTTAGGCAGAATGCAACAGTGGGTGTTTGATCCATGGCCTGCTATGACAGCCCCATCCCCGGGATGCGCTGAGACAGCATGGTGGCATGCACCTGTAATCCCTGCACTTGGGAGGCTGAAAACAGGAGGATCACTACGAGTCTGATCTATGTAGTAAGATCCTGTACTAAATACATAAAATAAAAATAAATAAATAAAATAAACAGCTATCATGGGATTTTACAGCAAACCATGACAGTAGCTAGCGGATTCTGAGAGCTGTGCCATGTGTCTGCCTGCTCCTTCAGTCTGCTGGACTCGGCCACCCCCAGCCTGGTGGTGCCTGACTCAGGTTCTGGGTGCCCCCTTTCTCCTGTGCCTGAGCTGTACACTCTCCCTGCCTCCCCCCTAGTGATCACACTCACTATGGGGGTGAGGGGACTATAAGGAGGGCCTTTCACAACTTCCCTCCCTGTGTCATTCTTCTCCGCCAGGGACCAAGAAGGAGACAGAGACGCTGCCTGGAGGTCTGCTTCCTAAGGAGCCGCACTGTGACAAGGAGTGTCAGCGCTGAGGGAGCTCACACAGAGGGAGGCTGGCTGGTCCCCACGGGACACTGAAGAGTGAAGACTGCACGAATGGTTGGGGACCAGGACAGTGATCAGCAGTATGACCCTGATCTATGCAGTTTGCATGGAAACACACATTTTGGTCTGTGTCCTATACTTATGAAAACATTTTATGATGGGTTACCCTAGCTATGAGCTTAAAACACATAAATTAGAGAAAATGCTGGGCACTATGAAGTAACCGAGAGTTGAGATTATTTTAAGAAGTATTTCAGAGCCAGAGTGTGTCATATACCTAGTGAAATACACATGTAGGCTGGGGCTGCAGCCAAGCAGAAAGGCCCTGGGTTTAATGCCCAGGACTACTTGGGCAAGGTGGGGGTGAGGTTTCAAAATAAAGAAAAGCCAGACATTAGAAGGTCAAAATAAAGAAATTCAGTCTCCCCTGCACATCCACAGTTCCACATCAAGGATTCTGCCGGCTACAGATCAAGTCCACATAGCGTGACCCAAGATGGTTAACCACGCACACTCTATCCTTGTCTTCGTTTCCGAGCAGTGCAGCACAGTAGCTACCTCCACTGTGATAAGCAGTGGAAGCATGGCAGGCTTTTGAAATGGGGTCTTGCTAAGTTGTCCAGGCTGGCCCTGAACCCGTGACTGTCTGGCCTCCTTGTCCCACGTCCCTGAGTTTACCACCATGTGCCGCCACAGCCAGTCAGCTACTAGAAGTCATCTAGAAGTGACCCAGAGCATACCGTAGAGTGTGCAGGCTGCATTCAGCACCATACACCACTTCATACAGTAAATCTGAGCACCTGCAGAAATCGGGGGGCCAAGTATCACCAGGCTCATCCTGTTTATGAAGTAATGTACTCAAAATAAATTATTGAAGGCAGCTGGTGATAAAGAAGTGAACCTCCTCCTCGTCACAATCAGTGCCTGTTAGCAACGATCCACGAGGGTTTTGCCGATGGCCAGGGTACGGGACTGGCTCGCGGTGGTCTTCATGTCTCTAGCGTAAAAATGACTGCAGCCCCTCCAGGCCCCCAGAAGGAAGAACATCAGCTGCTCTGGTACCGGGGATGGAACTCAGGACCTCGTACTTGGCAGGCAGGCGCTTATGCTGCAACATCGGCTCCTCTGAAAACAGGAAAAGCAAGTAGGATGTGCACCGGGCAGCACGGAGGCAGCCCTGGCACCTGAAGGCTTTCTCACCGCTGCTGTTGTGAACACCCGGGACATCTGGAAAACCCTGGCACACAGTAGAGAATGGGCTCAAGAGCCGTCATCAGAAGGCAAGCGCGAGGCAGGCAGCTTCAAAGCCTCCGAGCGGTCTCCCGTGGGCTGACAGTCTCGGCGACACGCCAGACCTGAACTGGGGCCCGAGGACGGGTGCCTCACCAGGCTAACCTGAGCGTCTCAGCACCGCGAGATCACTGCTCAGGGAGCTGTGGAAGGGATGCTGTGGCAAAGGGCTGTTGTGGCGTTGGGACCACGTGCAGCAGCTGGGCCTCTCCGGGCAGCAGCCTCATTCCCGTGCCACGCTGGTGCCACAGCAAGCCAGCGTGCAGAGGCCGAGATGCCCCACGAGCCAGCTTGCACAAAGGCTGCTCTGGAAAGGGTCCCTCAGGAAGGCTCTGCTGGAGCTGCAGCTGGGCGAGCCCAAGCGCAGGCTCGAAACCAGCTGCCTCCGCGGGAAAGGCCCGAGGCTGATGACCCGTGGCCCTCGCCAGCTCTGGCTCCCGCGCCCGGAGCAGGGACCTGAGCTGCCTCTCAGGCCCCGGGTGGGACCTCGCTCATCCTGACCTGTGTCCCTCGCGGGCATCACTGACTCCACCTGCGCTCGCTCGGAGGAGGACGGGGGCGCGCCACCATCCCCCTTCGCTTTCTCCTCCATGCCGACGTTCGCCACTCGCTTGGAAGCTGTCCTGCGTGGCTTGGATCACTGCCAGGCTTTGAAAGAATCAACTGACAGGTATGTGTGGGATTCGGAGCTCAGCGAGGAGTTTTCAATGTCCAGGTGCTTTATGACGTCACGAGCGCCCCCACACACGCAGCCGCTGCTTTTCTAGAAAGGAAGAAGTCCCTGTTTCTGAAAGCCGGCCAGGCTGAAGAGAGATCCGCGCAGGGAGGCGTCACACTGGCGGGCGTCGCCTATGCTCACCCTTCTTCTCCTTCATCCCCTCCCCCCACTGCCTCCCGCCTTCTCAGCCTCCTCTTTTGCCTTCCTCTCTTTTCCTGCTCCCTTTCTTTCCAAGTATTTCTCAGAATGATGGAAAGTTGCACTGCATGAAATGCACGGAACACCGCATCCGCCTTCCTTGGTTTTCCTTTTTAGTTAATTACAAAAATTTGACCGACAGGAACAAAGGGCACCAGGCCGCACCTTTCCCCCTGGCAGGCTCCTGCCCGCCAAAGATCTCGGGGCCTGTTTAATCACACTTGCTAGTGGAGAATTTATTTTATTTTATTTTGCTTGTTTTGTTTCACAGGACCAGGGTTTGAACTCACGACCTTGCATTTGCCAGGCAGGCACTCCCTGGCCCCTAGTGGAGAATTTTAATAGATATTTCTGTGTTGAAATTTTTTAATATAATTTAAAAAGAAGCTATGCTTCAAGCAAAATAATTACCTAGAATAAACACATACTATTTAATTTTTAAAAGGTCAGAAGTGACTGAATCTTAATAAAAAGTTTCATCATTTCTACAAATCATCTCTCTCCTCGGTGAGCCAGTCGGTTACTGAGGAAGCTATTCTGACTTCATGACATACCTTCTTTAGCCAAAAAGTAAAAGTAAAACTAAAAGGGAAGCGCAGGTCTCTCTATTATGTAATGACCACGAGGTTGGTAACTTGAGCCAAAAGTTCAAACTCAGGAGTTAATTATCATCAACTAAAACAAGGGACCACTGAAAGGCCAATGCACATGCATGCACTATGTATTCTATATGCTGGGCAAATATTAACCAGGTTGGGGCAGCCAGAGAGCTCAGCGGATTCAAGCACTTGCTTATGCAGATGCAGTGGCTGGTGTTTGATCCCTGACATGCAGCGCTAGCCCTGCTCTTGGGATGCACTGAGACAGCCATGGAGACTAGGCATGGAGGGGCACACCTGCAATTCCAGCTCTTAGGGGGCTGCAAGCAGGGGAATCACTATGAGTCTGATCTGTGTAGTGAGACTCTGTAGACCCTTAGACTCTGTATTATATATATATATATATATATATATATATATATATATATATGTATATTACTGGGCATGTCAGCCACAGGGCGACTGGAGAGGCACAGTGGATGCTGGGCACATCCCAGCCACAGCCATGCCCACTGGCCGTCCCAGTGCCCACCAGCTCAACCAACCCAGGCCTGTGGCACTCCGAGCCTCGGTCGGCAGATTGTCCTCACACAAGATACTGAGCAAATGCCACATGGGGATGTTGTCGTGGGACAAGCTGCTGTGAGGCTGGGTGCCGGCTGCACTCACGGTGCTGTTTTCATTTGTGCATCTCTGCTTGGGTGCGACATGAGGAAATCAGGACATGGAAGACTCTCGTGCCTAGAAGGAATCACAGTGGAAGCCTCACACTGTGGCGCTGAGGTCATGTATGGGGTCTCTGTGACCCATCGCCCCAGGTACTGCTCATTTCAGCCCAGAATGCAACCAGACCAGTTAAAAGCTATCATTACCCAGAGTCACCACATCCATCCCATGGGTTGCCGGGCAATGGTGCCCTTACTCCCCACAATTAGCAAAGGGCTTCCAGCGAGTGAACTGAGGCCCCGATTTTTGGTACCTCTGGAGAACAGGATAATGTGAAGAACTGTGAAATGGTTATATCGACCACTGAGACTGTCTTGCTATCCACTACCTTAGGGTCGGACAAGCTGCTGACGAGAAGTCAAAACACAACCCTGTCACAAAACTTTAGCCATCACATGGAGCTTACTGAAGCCCCATTTCTGGTGCCTGTGCTCAAGCAGGAAACACGCTTCTATAATCATCCTGCTGTTACAATTCTCATAGGGGTTTCCCACTCAAATTGGTTTTCCTGGCATGGCTATCCAGGAAGATACGATGGGGAAAGGCTGGGGCATTCCTGGGCAGCAAGTGCAGGGCTTTGAGCCGCTGTGGCTGCCTCGGGCTGGCCTAGGTCAGCAGAGGGTGCTGCTGGTGCCGAGGGCTGGTGTCTCAGTCCCCTCCACCTGATGTCCTGTGATCCCAGTCCCGACCTGCCAAGATGCCTCAAATGCTTCCACGCAAGCCTGCAGGAAGACGGAAGGCCGAGCACTCCCGCATTCTGAGCACTCCGCAGTGACCTCAGCTAGCCCTGCCCAGCGCAGCCTAACTGGGCATCACCACACCCTGCCAGAGGTGGCTCTCGCCTGCACCAATCTGGAAACCAGAGAGTCACTGAAATTCTTGGGGACAATGAGAGCAATACTGAAACTGTCACGCGAAAGGGCTTACAAAGACTGACGAAGCAGGTGGAAGAAAGACTAATCTTTTCATTCTGGACAAATAAAAAGAGGCCTTGGCTTCCTAAAAATCAAAAAGGCTAAATCATGAACCACATACAGATTACCCTCCTGCCTGGCACGTTGCTATGCCCTAGATGGGGACAAAGTTTTGACCAGGTGGAAAATTTCCACAGCTGACAAAGAAGGTAGATGAAGGGAACAGGAATTCTGATTTCTGATGTGAAGAATTATACAAAACCCACGATGAAAACAGGCATGATGTCCCTGGGGGGAACAGGAGGATCCTGGCCAAGCCCCTGGCCAGCTGTGTCCACGCTCAAGAGTTCCCTCCCACACACTGCAGCAGGCCCGGCCACACCCCCACAGACTCTCTGCCGTCTTCCTCAAGGTGTCCTCCGCCCCACCGCTCCCTAATCATCTCTTTCTATTTCAACTGGAAAAAATCTTTTCCGGCGGGTTTGGCTTTGGCACTGGCAAGACAGCAGCCTCGTCAGCAGACACTGAGACCTCCGCCTTCTCGGTCTGTCTCTCTTTTCTGTCTTTTCACACAGCCTGGGGTTTCCCCTGCATTCATGCATCTTTCCTCATTTTCATCTCTGTTTTCATTAATATTTTGTGCTGCCAGGGTTGGCTACATGCTAAGCAGGGGCTCTACCGCTGAGTTTCATCCATAGCCCTTATTGTTTTGGCTTTCCATTGATCAACATCTATATATGTGTATGGGGCAGAGTCTGATAATTTGGTACATGTACAAATGGTTAATAGTAACATTAGAATTGCTGTCTTCCCAAACACTTATTTCTGTGTACAGGCCACCTTTAAACTCTTCTCTTGGACGTATTTTGAAACACATGATAAACCGTTTTAAACTGTCACTACCCTACTAAGTAATGCGATTGTACTTCTTGCCATTGCTATAGAAATGCTGGAGCTACATGGATTTCCGGAGGGAAGGCTACTTTGGCTCACACTTTCGGTAGGTTCGCCCTGCTTTGGGCCCATGGTAAGGTGGCATGCCAAGGAGGAAACACAGTGGAGCAAACCTGCCCCCCTCAGGGCTGGGAAGGGAATGAGAAATGCAGGAGACTTGGATGTCCCAAGCCCCTTGGAGACCACGCCCGCTATGACCTGAGCACCTTTCACCAGGTCCTTCTTCAAAATGTTTCCACCATCTCCAAAGAGCGCCAGCCCGGGATCATGCCTGTCACACGAGGCCTTTGTGTGGAGGGCTATGGTTTCCATCTTAAATGCTCCTTGGAGAAGCACTAAAGATGCAAACCACAGCAAAAATAGCACTGACTTCCTAACTGTACTTCAGTGGCCCTCAGTCAAAGCCTGGGTTAGCACACTTCCCTCTTGTCTTAATCACTTGTTACTCATTGCTGGGACAAATACCCGACACTCAAAATGAAGGAAGGAAAGGTTTATTTAGCTCACAATTGGTGGAGGTTTCAGTTCATACTCCACTGGCTCCAAGGCGGCAGAAGACAATGAAAAGCAGAGGAGGAGCAACAGCTGTGGCATCCATCAAGCCTCTCTCTTCCAAATTCTGTGCCGGCGCAGAGCTCCTCCAAAGTGAAGTGGCTGAGAAGATCAAGCTCCTCCAAAGATGAGGACTTCTCCAAGGAAGCAGGGCAGGGCAGGGCCAGGCTGGCTGGGCAGGGCCACACAAAGTCTTCCTCAACTCTTTTTGTGCTGAGTCACTCTGTGGTGGCCCATCTGGCCCTGGGGGTGGAACCAATTACATCCCAAGGCAGGCCCTCCGCATCCTGCAGGATGGGACCCCCACTGCCTGGAACCAGCTGGATCCCATCTAGCCAAGCTTCCTCAAGTTGACACAGTGTATCAACTACCACACCTCTCATTCCCAGTTTCTAGATAGCTCCACTTCTATGAAATAAGCCTTTGGTTTTACATAAGTTTTGCCACCAAAACTTGTGGAACCAAGGTAATTTAGATACCTATGTTCCTTAGGGGAAGCAAAGAGCACCACAGAAGGGGAAAGGAAGAAACATCAGAACCACGCAAAGTGGAAAGGGTTGGGGCATCACGTGCTAGAAACCCAAACGGGCCGGCCAGGCACAGAGGCCACAGGAGGGGCCACGTCCACGGCTGTGCACACAGCAGCTGCATCAGCCAGGCCACTGGCACTCAGGCACAGAGGACAGATCCGAAGGAAATGGCCCAGGGCTGACAGACTGCAAGCAGGTTCTCTGAGGGAGGGGACAAGGAAGGCAGAACCCAATGGCAGGTTGGCTGAAGACCTGATCTCTATGAAAATAGAGTTACATGGAATGAGCTTCCTTATCTCTTTTTCTCTTGGGGCTCAGATCCTCTGCTTCATTCATTTCCCGCCACCTGATACCAAGACCTGATTTTTAGGACAAAGCCCTTCCGAAATTCTCAACAAGTAGAAAAAGGAAACAAATGAAGAGGCCTTGCTAATGACCCAAAACCGTCTCCACAACCTGGCTCCTGAGATGAGCACCATGGCTCTCCAAAGAGGGCACCTGTGGCCCGCAAGAGCTTGAGCGCACCTCCTGGTTTCTGCATCCCTCACAGGAAGGTACTGATGGACCATCTGTGCCGCACTTATTATAAGTCACCCGCTCGCTGGGTTATAAGTAACCCAAGGTCGTGCAACGCTGTAAGTGCATATGATTAGAACTTACTCATCCTTCCTAGTAGTTTGCTGTAAATCAGTTCACAGTAAATTGGATTAAAGAGAACATAATTATAAAAAATCGGACTTGGAAATGACCCAAAGGAACATTTTCTTCCAGCCTCTAGCCTCTGCTGGACTGCTGCCCACATGGGTCTACACGCTGTTGGCCAGCTCTGTATCCCAAGTGTCTTCTTTGCTTTCCAAACATGAATTCGTCCCATGGAGGTGATGGTCCCCATCTCAGAGACAACCCTGCCTCTGTCACTGTTCTCTCCGTAGGAGACAATCCAGCGGAGACGCATAAGCAGGAGTCCAGGCCAAGTGGAGCCAGTAGAAGAGGAAAACGACCGCAGCCAAGTTAGCTCCTCACACTACGAGAGATGTTTCCTGTCCCTCCAAGACTGCAAAAGCCTGCTCAGAAAAGTCAAGTATCGGACTCTACCTTGGAGGGCAGAGACGGTGTCAAAGCACAGGGATGCATTGTGACTGCGGTGCCCTGAGCTACTGGAAGCTTAGGCTTGGCATCATCTGTAGCCAGCTGTCAGCCAGGGCTGGTGGGCAGAGATGTGCCAAGGCTTACTGCACCCCTGGCTGACGCGCAAGGACGCCAATGCCTTTTTCAAAGAGGGCAGAGAAGAAGCGGGGTGATAGTTCCCAGGTTGTTTATATCCCTTCGATAATGCTGCAGCATCGATGCAAACAATTTCAAGTGCTTGAGAATCACAACCAGATGTGACCGAAGGAAGAAATCTCATTGTGCGGAATCTATTTCTAATTCTTCTGATTGCACAAAGCTCATATATTAGGAGAGATGACAGAAGCAGGAGACAGGAGGAGAGACTCTGGGGGTGGCAAGAGAACTGGGGGTGAGAGAAAATGGGAAGCAAGGGAAGAGAGGAAGTAGAAAGAGCAAGATTCGACATGTTCATCACGAGGAATACACTTATTGTGTCACAAACATACGCTGATAGAAGGGAAGATTTTTTTTTTCTCCGTGGGTCAAAGAATTTAGAGTGGCAATTGGAACTGTTTTGTGTGTGAACAACCTGGCTTGTGAACAAAAGCACTTAGCAAAACTGTTTCATCTGGAAACTCGACCGTCACCACCCTTCCTGCAAAAGTACCACCAGGGCCTTCCTGCAAAAGTACCACCAGGGCCGTCAAAATGGTGGTGGAACAAGTTAAGCACGCAAACCGAGGTGCTGCTGTAGACACTGACTTCACAGCCATAACTGGGCTGTGACTTGCAGGGCAAACACAGTCAGTCCTCTGCAGGCTCCACATCTTGGATTCAACCAAACACAGCCTGAAATTAGCTGGGGGAAAGTCGTGTCTGTAGAGTGCATCACAGCCCTTTTTCTTTCCCTTGCTCCCTGCCCACTATGAAAGCTCTGAGTAGTATTTGCATCATCAGAGGTCGAGTAAGCATCCTAGAGGTGACGTAAAGCACGTGGCAGGTTCTATGCAACACTGAAAGGATTTTATGTGCAGGATTTGAGTTTCTGTGGACGTTGGTATCTCTGATGGGGTCCAGGATCCATCCTTGGTGGACACACTTAAGGGGTTAATGTCACTTTCCCCTGACCCTAGATCAGGACAGAGAAGCTTGTGACCGTGGACGTGCTGTTGCAAAGAGCACTTACACATTGTGTGATTCAGTGCCTCTCATGCTCAGGCAATGAGCACACACACCAGTCGCTGCTTTCCAGGATGAGCAGACCTGGGGCAGAGATTATTGAGCCCCGACTCTGAGATGGTGGCGGCAGAGTCCCATGCTGCCCTGGAGTGTCCGGCACTGTGTCAGACATTTTCAGGAGTTTGAAACAAAAATAAGAAACATAAAACGAGACAGAAGTGACTTCCTCCTGTGAGGTCATGCTAAACACACAGGCACCTCAGGCGCCCTTGTTGGCCTGGGATTCCCACCACAAGACAGCTGGGCTTCACATCCCTAGAGGCAGAGAGCCCAAACTCCACAGGGGGCTTATGTGAAGACAGAGCTCAAAGGCCAACGCTTCTGTTCTCCCAAGAAAAACAGCTGGATGATGAGAAAACCAGCAACTCCTATCAGCTCCATCCAAGAACTAATGCCACAGGAAAAACCACTGCGCTGAAACCTGGACAGACAGATGGATACGAGTAACCCCAGGGTGGTGGGAGCAGAACTGCTACAGGGGCCAGAAAGTTCTGGGGAAAATAAAGTGATGCGGACGGATTGCTAGAGGCTGACCACGGCCTGTCAAAAGCACAAGAATGCCAGGGCCCAGCCTTCAGAGGGTGCCACCCGGCAGAAGTGTGGTATCCCTAAAAGACGAGTCAAGAGCTCAAGCAAGAGGCAGTGGCAGCAGCATGGCCCGATGCCCTCAGTAGACAAAGGAGATACCCTAAGGGTGACCATGGCCCCCTCACAAAGGCCAGTCCTCTGAGACCCTCACCCATAGGCAGGGAGGGAGACACCCAACTACAGGACCCTTCCCATCTCCTTGAGACACCAAGGATCCCTTCTCCCGTGACACTGGCCCACACCTCAGCAGGGCTGCTGTGTGGCACCAGGACTGCCACAGGAAGACCAGGCTCTCCTGGAAAGTGCTGAGCCAAGCAGGTGGCACACGCTGCAGTTCCAGCCAGGCAGGGGGAAGCAAGGGCATGCTTTGATCTCACCTGTGTCCTGTTACAAGACTCTGGAAAAAAAAAAAGAGTGGTTGGGGAAATCCAAAAGAGAGCTGAGGAGAGAAGACCGGGGACACTGGGCATCTTGGTTTCCGACACCTATGACTACAGTAAACGTAGCTGAGCCCCAACTCAGACAAACACCGCATGACTTATTTCAGTTGCTTTTACTTGATCATGTCTGGCTTTTAACCCAAAATTACAAGACATGCGAGAAGGCCTAGGGCACTGGCCACAGGAAGAAAGGGAGCATCACAGTCAGATACAGCAGAAATGTTGGGGTTAGGACAAGGAACCTAAGATGCTGTGATTCATATGCCGAAGGCACTAATGGAAAAGTTGGAAAACATCCAAGGGAAAAGGGCAACGTGCGCCCAGAAAAGGAAACTCTAAAGAAGATTCAAATTCCAGAAACTGAAAATACAGTAACAGATATAAGGATACTAGACACAGTGGAGGGATGAGATGGTAAGTTTTAAAATGTGTCAGTAGAAATTTCAGACTGAAAAGAAGTCAAAAATGGACTGAACCCATAGACCGCCCAAGAGCCACCAAGCAGTGGTAATGGCTTCAGTGTGTGCCTAACGGGAATGCCAGAAGAAAGGGACTTTAGCAATATTGAAAGTCACAGTGACTCAGAATTTGCAAAACGAGTGACATTCAACCAGACAAGCAGGAAGCTCAGAGAAAACCAAGCCAAATAGATGGAAATAACAACAACATGAGGCAGCAGGTCATGCCTCCACTGCATGAAACAAGAAACCAGAGAAGATCTTGAAAGAGAGGGGAAACCGCCGTACCTAGGGAGGAACAATGGCGAAAATTATACCTGTTGTCTTCAGAAACCGTGAGAACCAAATAAGTGGAATGAAGTGTTGGAATTATTAAGAGAATTGGTAACCTAGACTTCCCTGTTTAGTCAAACTGTGCTTCAGAAGTCAAGGAGAAGAACAAACACAAAGTGAGAGAATTTGCCAGGAAACCTGCTAAATGTTTTTCTTTTCTTGGGTACTGGGAATCGAACTCAGGACCTTGAATTTGCCAGGCAGGCAGGCACTGTGCCAGAGAGCTGTATCTGGCCCCTGAAATCCTTCAGGGAAGAAAAATTAATGTAGGTCAGAAGCTTAAAGAGAAGAGCACTGCAGAGGAATGAGGGCGACAGAAAATGCTGTGTTTTATTGCACTCTTACTTTCACTCACCTCATGGCCAGCTGTTCAAAATAATAAAAGCAGCAGAGCCTTCAGCAGTAGCAGCTTAGGAGCTAAGCGGAACACAGGTCGCCTTCCAGATGCTGCTCCCGAATGCTGGGGACGGCACATGGAAGAGACCCTTTCTCCTGCGAGTGAGGGTTCGTCCCCGGGCACTGCAAAGCAATTTTGGCCTTTCTTAGTGATTGCGAAGACTCCTCACAAAGTACTGTAGTACGTAAGTGCTGCGTGAGAAGTCGCAAGTGGAACAGCTTTAATTATTTCTCCCCAAAGAAGAAGCTTTGCGCTGCCTGAGGGTGAGTCCCCTGCAGAACTTGGAGCACTGTGAAGTCAGGAGCCGCCCCTCTCTTCTCCTCTGTCCCTGCTCCAGCTCCTTGCAGGTAAACAGTGCGCTAGCTGGCACTCTAACATGGGTTGCTCCTCTCCACTTGGGACTTTTTATTTTATTAATAGTCAACAATTTTTCCCTCTTCCTGATAAGCATTGTATGGACGCTGCGCTCCCATGAGGACACTGCGGTCCCCTTGAAGGTGTTGTTAGTGTTACTGTTGTCAGCCGAGCACTGAGCAAGCTCTGGCTCAGGCTACGGGGTTGGGACGGTGCGCACCTGCATCCCACCCTCAGCGCTGTGGTCTTCTGTCCCGCAGGTGCAGCTCCTCCCCACTGAGTGAAGACGCGCTGTGCCCGGCGTGCACTCACGCACAGCCCGGTAGGTAGGGTGAGTACAACACAGCCGCCTACACGCTCTGAGCTCAGCCCGTGGCGGCCACCTCAGGCCACACAGGGCTTGCCTCACACAGCACCAGGCAATCCAACTCTCCTCTCGCCAGTAGCCCACGCCCGCGATACCTGTGTATTACTGGCCCATTCTCTGTGCTGCAGGGGACCCTGGCGAAGTCACTCAGGACACGCACAAAGCCACGGAGAGACAGGGGTGGGAGATGTGGATGCTAAAATGCCCCAAGGAAAGCATGCCGTGGACTGCCTGACTGAAGCTCACCGGGCTGCCCCTGATGCCGCAGTGCTGTGCCCCAGAAGGTGGCCAACACGCACTGAATTTGAGGGACTGTTCACAGAGGTGACAAAATTAAACTGGGTATAAAGACACAGAGAGAGAGAGAGAGAGAGAGAGAGAGAGAGAGAGAGAGAGAGAGAGAGATGATACAAAAAACCACAAGCTTAGAGCATGTTGTCGTCCAAACCCATTCATGTAGTTGAGGAATCTTTATAGCATGCGATGATCTTCTAGAGACTTCCAGCTACACATGGTCTTCAAGACCTCAAATTCCCAGAGATTCTACAAAGTACCACGTGCATGGGAAGTGTACGTCTGACATGCTGGTTTATTTGGAAACAATATGGCAGAAAATAGTCCTGAAGAAATATATGATGATGCCTAATGTTATGGTTTGCTTCTAGTTGTCCTCCCTATAAAGCTTCCCGTGAATACTGTAAATATTGGGGTGGCCAAGAGAGCTGCTCAAGGGGCGGGGCCAGAGGTTCCCACCGTCAAACTGACAGCATCCCCCGCCCCCCGCCCCCCCAACCCACCCCCAGGAGTGGTGCTCTTGGAGACACGGAGTGAAGCGTCCTGGACCCGGCAGTGCAGTGTGTCAAGGTCTTCCTATGTAATTCAGGCTGCTTTAAACTATGAAACCTCCAGCAACTATGAGCTAAATAAACCTTCTCTTCCCTCATTTTGAGTGTCAGGTATTTATCCCAGCAACTAGAAAAGAGCAACTAAGACAGAAATATTTTATGATGCTTAAGTAATGGGATATCCTAGAAGTGTAAGCCTTTCTTGATTCTTAATATAATTTTCCTTTAAATTTATTGGAAATAAACATTACCTTCACTTGCTTTTTAACAGTCATACTAATGTGTGTGTTTCTTTCTTCTTTTTGGGGGGGAAGGGTCTACAGGGTGTTCAGGGTCTCACAATTAGATCAGAGTCATAGCGATCCGTCTATTTACAGCCTCCCAGGAGCTGGGATTACAGGCATGCGCCACCACACCCAGTCTCAATTACCATCTCAGCATGCCCTGGGTGTGGAGCCAGCATGGCAGGCCCAGGGATTGAACCCCTGGCTGCTGCACTTACTTGCAGGTGCTTTAATCCACTGAGCTACTTGGCCAGCCCAGTATAGTTTGACTTAAAAGCAAACACTTAAGAGAAAGAGGCAGTCTACACAGCACAGTGGTTCAGTGCCTCAGTCCTAAGTACCAACAACTGGTTCTCCCCTTTGACAGTGACCTTTCCTCCTCTCACCACTACCATACTCTTCTGAGCACTTCTCACAGGGGAAAAGAAGCAAGACCTTGGGTGGCACAGGGGAGGGGACCGTGTATGCCAGCCACACCCCTTCCCACCAGGGACGCTCCCCTTTCTCTCTGGGGCAGGGGGATATTGAAAGCCTTTGTTTCCTAGGGTTAGAAACAGGGCAGGGATTCCTCAGGAATAACTTCGTTGAGTCATGAGCCTAAAAATCATGAGCCCTCGCTGACGAAAACTAGGCCTAACCCTAAGCTCCCTGAGAAGCACACATGTGCAACCCAACCACCGCTGTTACGCTGAGCGTCTCGTAGGGTTTCTCTCAAGGCAGAGGCCATCACATGCTTTTACTTTTTCATCAAATTTAGGATCTAAGAATGCATTTAGGAGTCACCAGCTTTGCAAATCATCCCACTTCCTTTAGCACCGTGTGGCTGATGGGTGATTCCAAGCTCATCACGAATCATGTTCAGCAGGAGAAATACAGCAGCCCCTGCGGTCTGCAGAACAGACAGATGTAGAGCGAGCTTCCAGGTTCGCCTCTCCGACTGCCAAAGAAATGTCAACTGATTATGCCCCAGGAGGAAAAGGGACCAATGGATGGACATGACTAATGTCATTAGCCGATTTGCCATTAGGAATTAGAAATCAGGAGAAACTGCAGCAGGACGGACTGTAGACCTCACTGGGGTTGGTTTGGGGCAGTATTTTGGCTTGTTTCTTGCTAGCTGCAGTGAGTCTTTATCCCATATTCCTGCATTGCTTCTGTGCTCTTCCTGGGATGGCCAGGTACACCTGTGAGAATCTGTTCACCCCCTGCATGCCCACATGTGGGGACCACAGCTGGAACACGTGGGGGCATCGCTCTCTGACAGAAACAACCCAGTGATGAGGAGGTGCAGAAAACAAGGAGAGCAAGATGGGAGTCTCACAAGGCCCAGAAGGATAAGAATGGAAAGCACAGACACTGAAAAAGGAAAACGATGGAAAATGCATACCCAAGAGCAGGGAGATGAGACAGAATGAGCAGCAGGAGGAGCAGCCTCGGGAGAGCAGCGCAGGCAGGCGGCGGGAGGCGGGAGGCGAGGCGGGGCCCTGTGGGCCGGCTCCCCCTCTGCAGACTCTTCACCATCTCTCCTCTGCACCTCCCCGTGGGAGCTTGTTAACACACGTGTGCTTATTCTCCTTACCCTCAGCTGTAAGGAACCTCATCTGTAAAATGCTGGTGTTTGAGGACCGAAAGAAGCAGAGATAACACAGCAAATCCAATTCAACAACCACAAAAATGAAAAGAAAGAAAGAAAGAAAGAAAGAAAGAAAGAAAGAAAGAAAGAAAGAAGGAAAGAAAGAGAAAGAGGTAGAGATAGATGGATAGACAGACAGACAGATAGCTATTTTGGTGAACTCTGTTGAACCTCTGAATATGTAGCATAATGGACAAATTTGGACGGATCAAAGAGAATTTCAGTGAGACTAAGGAAATAAGGAATGCCACTCTTCAGGCAATGCGACTCTCTTTTGAATTTACGTTCGCATTTCTTAAGAGTGGGAAAAAGTAGACACAGAAGTCAGCTATGAAGCAGAAATAGAGATTACAGGCCTGTTTGTCAGGGAATAAAAGGAAACTTCCAGGGCTGGCAGGGAGGCCGCCCTGACCAGACGGGGCTCACAGGCACGAGGCAAAGCTCACGGAAGCGCCCGCTGCAGGGGCAGGCGGGGACTGACCCCAGGTGGGCAAAGCCGCACTCTCAGCCAACACTCAGGACATTTCCGAAGGACAAGGGCTTTGAAGGCCCCTGCCGTGTCCCGCAGCAGAGCACAAGAGCATGTACAGTACAGAGATGCCCAGCACACCGCGTGTGAAAGTCAGCAATGTCTGGCACCCGAACAGAGATGACGAGACAAGCCAAAACCTGAACACGCAGGATAAACAGTGCGCCAGGGGATACAGGTGGACCAGGTGCTCCACAACTTCAACCAGTGCTCCAGTTTAGTAGACACGGGAATTTGAAAAGCTAGTCTATCTCTATCCTCTGTGTTTCAAAAATCAACCAGAAACATAAACATGTTTCTAAGTTATCAGGATTGAATTATTAGAAATGAAATCTACAAGATTTGGAGTGAAAAATGCACGGGCTGTGAACGTAGCTCAGGAGTGGGCAGCGCAGTTGGATCCTCAGTGCCACAAAGACTGGCAAGGGGAAAGGGGGAGAAAAAAGAAAGGGGCGAGAGGACGGGAGGCGGTGGGAGGAGCACAGGAGGGGGACACTTAAGACTACACAGAGTAAGAGAGAAAGATTAGTGGGTTTTTTTTTTGTTGTTGTTGTTGTTTTTGTATTTTTAGGGAAGGGCCTACAGGGTGTTCAGGGTCTCACTACTAGACGGGACTCGTAGTGATCCACCTGTTTACAGCCTCCCAAGAGCTGGGATCACAGGCACCAACCACCACACCCAGTCTCAATTGCTGTCTCAGAGTGCCCCAGAGGTGGGGCTGGCATGGCAGGCTTGAGGATCAAGCCCCCTGGCCCCGGCGCCTTCTTGAAGGCACTTTAATCCACTGAGATAGTTGCCTGGCCCAAGATTAGTATATTGAAGACAGAGCAATAAAAAAAATCACACAAAGTAGAATGAAAGAAATGGGAATAAAAAGCAAAAAGAAAACAGTCATTTGGATTAAATGAAAGTGGAAACACAGCTGTGGAAACTGTGGATTATAAGTAAAGAAAAGAATCACACAATGACCAATGGTCTTTTAGAGAAAAGGAAGCTTCAAATTAATGTTCTTATCTGCTACCTTATAAATTTGGAAAAAGAAAGTTAAAAAAAGGATGGCATTATATAAAAACTAAGTGGAACACAACAATCACAAAAGTCAGGTTAGAAATCAATGAAATAAGAAACAAAAGCAATATAGGAAGATCAACGAAACTAAAGTAGGTTCTTTGAAAAGATTAATAAACCTTTACTGAAAGGGGGGAAAAAAAGAGGCAACAAAAATTGCCAGCATTAGGAATGAGAGGAGCGGCATCACAATGTACATATATTAAAAAGGGAAACAAAGAATATTATGGGCAACTTTAGGCTGATACATTCTACAGCTCAAATGCAACAGATGAATTCTTCCCAAATGCAAGAAACTGACAACATTCA